>VZSR01003371.1:8435736-8681109 GCA_013398615.1 Brachypodius melanocephalos
GGCACAGCTGTTCCCACTCTTTGGTAATTAACACAGCTGCAATCTATTGGAGGCAAGATTGCCTTTAGCTCTATCTCTATCTGTCTTCCCACACTTACCTACTGGATTCCCAGAGGACAAGAGCTACCAGACCTTTCTATGGGATCACTGCTTCAACAGGACCACTTCTTCTGAATTGCTACCTCCACCCTGCTCAGGTTGTATTCTGACTCTGTCAGTGGTTTTTTGTACTATTGTATTTATTTTATTTTACTTTTTTACCTGCTATTAAATTGTATTTCTGACTTGGAGTCTCTCACTGGTTTTGCTTTTTAACCAGTACAGTGTCACATAATTACATACTGGTATTACTAATATCTTTGATAATATTTTTGTAAGCAAGCAGTGAAATTAACATCTGGGTAAAATTTCACAATTCCACTTCTTGGAATTCTGCTGTCCAGATAGTCATCAATCCTTCAAAGTCCATCACAAAGTATGTTGGATGTTTCCATAGGAACATGTCTTGAGCCCAGCACTGTTATGATTTCTTCAGCTGAGTGCAAGACAAAAGAAGAGAAAAATTGAAATTTACAATTATTTCTTTAAATGGAGAAGTGTTTCTGGTAAATAAGAGGCAATTTGATAAGAGCAACTGGAGAGTGCTAGACTTTGGAGCAAGTAGTGATCAATCCAGTAGTGAAACAGACTGACTGGCTCAGTACAGTTCCCCATGTAAGTTTGCAAGCTTGTGAAACACCCTGCTACCTCACCTCTCCTGTTTCCTCTTTCCTCATTATGGTAAGGTCTCAGTGGGAATTCAGTGCCTAGATTTGCATTTGCTGCTTAAAAAGTAGTACATGAATCTGTTGGATTCTTTACCGACAAGAGGGTAAAGTCATTAGACGTTTAGAAATATGACTTAAAGCTGAGCTTTAAAGACTGGAAATTGTTTAGTCTGGGACAAAAGAAGAGTGTGATAAGAGTATTCAAATATGTAAAAGGTTGCTGAAGGAGAGTAACAATATGTTATTTGTGTTCACTGGCGTAGCTCAAGAAGAAAAAGACTCAAAATGCTGCTAGGGAATTTTAGGGCTAGTACTACAAAGATCATCTTCGATGTAAAGTGTATTTTTAAATATAAAGATAGCAAAGGACAGGAACTGAGTTTGTGGACAATATGTTGACTCTCTGTTTTTAAAGACCTTGTTTATAAGAAAGCTTATATAGTTATTGTTCAGAAATTACTCTAGAGAGAACAGATCATGTCTTGGATAGGTAGGATCTTGAACTCCCTTCCTATTTTAATTCTGCTTGTGTCACCATAATGCAGATAATTGACCTGATTAAAGGGTATATGATTGGATAGCAGAAGTCCTTAAATGAGTTCAGGAAGCCCACTCACATTTTCAGGATAAAAGAAAGAGAGAGACAGGTTGGAATTAGAGATGAAGTAGAATCCCGCTAAGACTGTTGCAGCCTAGGAATTGCAGTAGTGTGATAAAACCACAAGGCAAACCCCAAAGAGAAATACAGTGAGACTGAAAGCGAAGATGGTTGTACAGCTAGAGTCTGAGGTCTAGGGATGATCAGAAGATAAAGCGCTGAGGGTGGGGGGATCAAAGAGAAATATATAACAGATGGGAGGGTGGGGAAAAGAGAAACATTTCCTCCAGATGGCATGTATTATCTCCTGGAAGGATTGGCAAGATTAGAGAATCTTGCCAAGAGGAGGATATACTGTCAATAGAGCTATACTAACTGTGTTATATTCTATTCAGCAAATAAGAAAAGACTTATTGTAAATTAGTTACTCTTTTAGAAATGTAGATTCCATGTATTAACCCAACTTGCTCCCTTTGTACTTTTATTATTGTGCCATTATCACTCTGTGTTCAGCATATAACTGCATATTTTCGAAAACATCCCAAAATCAAACTTCTCCTGTTTTCTATCTCTTCCCTAATATTTTTTTCCCTTGATACTATCCCATTTTATGTGACTGTTTTTTCCTTGTTGGCAGAGTAACAAGGTTCAGGGGCCTGCAGATTTTATGAATCTTTTTATGGTGGTTTGGCTTTGTGGAAGGATGGTGTGGATGTCACTGGAGATCAGCCAATCTTTCTGCAAGAGGGTCTGCAGGGTAGGTGCCAAGAGGAATGGGGATTGGAAGACTGGAATAGAATTTCAGAGCTAATTAGAGAAACAAATATAGAATTAATTCTAGAAATCAAAAGTTTAAATTTATGAAGAAACCTTTCTGCTCTTTAATTCGTGAAAGGACAAATTGTTCAATTTAACTTGGAAAGGGTTAGGGGATTTACCATAAAAATGGTGCTTGTGTATAGTATATGGTGCTTTTCTCATCAAATTTTTCTAATTAAATGATCAGTCCAAAGGAAGATTGCTGAAGAAAGGTGGGTCTAGGAGTCTTTCCAACCTCAAGATTTCAAACTCCTGAGCCTTTTCCTCATTATGAATTTAAACCTATATTTGGAGGATGTGTGTTTATGGTCTTCTTTTTATAAGCCTGGGAGTTGTGTTTTTGAGCTTCCCTCTGTGAAATGAGAACTGGAAAATTGTTTTATTATGGAATGGAAAGTCTCAAATTACTACAGTAGTTAAGTTTGAAGAAAAATACCACAAATTTCAAGATTTGCCATAAAATTATAAGAGCTGGAAATTTTGGGTTAAGTCAGAGGCCTAAAACTTAAAGGAAAGTAGAACTACTTCTGAAGAATTAAAGAAAAGGCAACATAAGCACAACGAGGAAAATTATAAAGCAGTTTTCCCTGTGAAGATGGAATGATGGCAGAAGAAAGGAGCTAGCAGAGCTCAAAAGCCAGGATAGGGAGGTTGATAGGATGAGGGAAACCATGAGGAGGAGAACATGGGGACAAGTGTGGAGCAGAGGGTCAGAGCAAGGTCAGTCCAAAGGGCCAGTGTCCTCTTTATGGTGACTTCAAAGAGGTCCTTGGGAAAAAGTAAAGAAAGTGACACTTCCTGTGGTAGATGGTGCTGCTGGTCTGGAAGCAGCAGCTTTCTCACATCCTGCCATTGCTGTTTTGAACTGGAGATCTCAGCCCAACCACGTGACTGAATAGCTTTGAGCGAAAGGGCTGATTGCAGAGGTGGTTGTTACCCCTTCTCACCCAAGCTATGAGAATTTTTATTAGCTCAGCCCTGTGAAATAATTGGCCCAGAGCAAGTTAAGAAGACAAGTGTTGCTGTTGGTTAGAGCTGTTTGCCACAGGGTTGCATTTGCTTACCCTGGCAAGTATTGTGTGATGTCAGCACACAAAGAATGTTTCTGCAGATAAAGCAAACAGCAAATGATTTCATGAGCCTGTTTGTGACAGATGTGTGCAGTGTGAAGAAACATTATAGCACAAACTATAGTACTCCTCAAGATCTTGTAATTCTAGCTCATTAATCAGTTTTCTCTAATTTGTCTCCATGGATGACTATCCATGAAAACTCACCAGTGCTCACAAGGCTTTCTGCTTGCCACTCCCTCCACATAGATGCCTGATGAAATTCTGTGTGTCCTTATCAAAGCCCCACTGAAAGATGGGAGCTGTAACTCTTTCACGTCTGCTTCACACTGCTCTTACATTTGCGGCCAAGAGCTGCCTTGTATAGGAAATCTCCCACAATGTTCCATGCTGAAAAAAATAATGGGCTTAATCAGTATTCTCACCAAATTCTTTTATCCGTGTGCTTTATCCAGATAAGTTAAAACTGCTATGGCTTTTTTTTTTTAGTGATGACTAGGTAAAAGAAGAATAAATAATAGGCACTTTAAATTGGAGGAATTTACATAATGAAATTATTGAATCATATTGCTACAGTGAAATTGGAGCATAAAATGTGTTTGGAAACGTGAGTGTTTTAAGGGATTTTTTTCTTATGTAAGGGAGCTTGTCTTCTCTCCACTCCAAAGTCCCAAAGGAATGTATATTTACTGCTATCCCCAGGACTTCTGTGTGCTCCTGGCCCAGTGTTTGGAAAATTTTACTAGTCAAGGAGTCATGCATGCCTATTTCCTCATCCTTTACTTGTCATGGAGCAGCTGCATTTCAGAGTTGTTAGGAAAGAGCTGTGACTACATATGGAAGAGAACAAGATGAATCTATCAGTATTTGCAGTCGAGATTAAATCTGAAAATGAACAAGTAATGTGATGTGTGTTGTTGCAAGGGAGAACAGGGATTCAAAAATTCCCTCTCTATTGGTGCACAGACTCATTAAGCTTTTCCACAGACAAATCTTTTAACATTGGACATTTTTAGCAGTTTGAGTTGCAAGGAGAGTTTTTTTTATGGTTTTGCCAGTTTCTTGGTGTTCAGGAACAGCTGCAGTGAACCACTCAGGTCCCAAATGGAATGCACTTTTCTCCATTGGACTGCCATTCAGTAAGGTTAAAGAGCCTCCAGTCCCAGTCTCCCCAGCCCTTCCTTCTATTCTTAAAGAACAAAGAAGGTGCTGCACCCTTAGTATGGATTAGGGTGAACTTCAGTTTTCCAAGGCAGTAAATGAAGTATTTGGTGTTACACAGTGCTACAAAGACATGAGCAACTGAGAGGGGATGGAGTTCCTCACAACCAGGTGGCTGAAAATCCCCAAAACAGGCCAAGTGTGACATTATCAGGTGGGAGTCACTGCAGTGAAACAAACCCAGGACTGAAATAGCTTCTGCACTGAGGTGTCTGAGTATAATCCCCAACTCTACATTGGCCTAAATCTTCTATTCAGAAAATCTGAAGGAGATGAAGGTTTCATCATATTTTATATAGGGTTATAAGGTTTGAAGAACTCATCCTGAAAGCAAGGAAAAGAACTGTGTGCTGTTCTCACCCAGAGGGTGAGGGGAACTCCTCCTGGCCCTCTATCTAACCTGTCAGTAGCAACTTCCCCAGGTTCTTGAGAGGTTGTCTCATCAGAACTATTTTCTTTAATGTTACCTTTTTCTCTCATTTGGCTCCTTGAAGAATCTCTCTCCTTGCTTCTTCCATCCATCCCCTGCCTCATTCACTCTCCACATTTAAAGAATTAACTCTTACACCAGATGTCTGATTTGGATGTGATGAACTTCACTCACATAAATTATATAATTTATCAAATTATAGAGGCCCCTTTTCATCCACCAACATCCTCAAATCTTTTCCCCCAGAGCTGCTCTCAATCCATTCTCCTTACATTCTCCTTATTTGGATTGGGACTGCAGTCAAGTCTGTCTGTTGTATCCACAGGGTATAACTAACCCCCAGTGAATTGTGATGATGGTTGTCCCTACATATCATGCTCAGAATTTTGCTTGTTCTTATATAAACCAACTTGCTCTTCCTATTGTTTTTCTCCTGTTAAGTGTTCCTCATTTTATAATATTTAAAAAAAAAAATAAAAAAACCCAAAAAACCCCAAAACCAACAATACACAACCTTTTAGATGAAAGCATTTATCATGCTGAAATGTTTTTATTAACAAATGGGAAGTCATCTGGTAATATTTAGTAAATACGCATGATTTAGCAACACCAAAATGCTTTTTCCCCATTTTTGTAACTCTCTTTTCTTGATGTGCACAAAGTGCCAACAATCTGTTTTTCTATTGTAGTTAAGGTTTTCTGATACAGGCTTTTTGATGGCTGTGGTCTAAAAACATCTGCTCGTGGACAGGATCACTTGGGAGTTTGGTTAGTTTTTGGTTTGTTTCAGTCTTCGGAGTTCAAATAACTCCCACTCACCTGACAACATCAAAATCAAACCAGAACAAAAGCCCATCTGCTGTGGATGAATTTCCCAATGCACAGCTGACAGCAGATCTAGAAGGGAGCTGAACTTGGGGCCAAGTCCAATGCAGCTCTTGGTTTGTAGAGCTCATTTGAATCCAGAGCACACCAGGAGAAATCCTGGCACCTATCTCTGAGTGAGGAATGCAAAACTAGACCCAAAATGTTCTGGACTTGATTTTACTAGTGTTATATAACCTGTCCAGGACACTGAGGTCAGTGTCTTTTCCCTTTTGAAATATTCAACAAGATCTTGGATTGACCACAGACCACCAAGAGTCAGGTTTATCTTTCTCAGCAGTACAGGGCCTCTTTGAAGCATGTTGGGCACTTGGAAGGAAGACTGTCTTCTGAATCACTACCACCCTTTCACAGCAGCATCCAGCAATCCTTTGAGATCACAGCTGCCATCCAGATTTTAGCCACTCTGAGCCTGCATTGCTCTACAAAGTCTAGAGAGATAAAAACCGAAGTTTGTGCAGGGTCTGAGTTGAAAGCACCTCACAATTTCAGAAACCTTTAAATCAGTGGCTGATAGTAGGTTCTTTACTATGCAGGCAGGCTAAAATTTCCACAATGCACACAACTTCCAGAATACAAATACAGCTTTCAAGACACAACTAGAGAGATCAAACTGAGTTAGTTAGTGAAAAGGTAAAAATATATAGGGAACTTAGATGTCATATTAGAAAGTGTGTCTCTTCAGTCTGAAAGCTCCCTCTTAGATATCTAAGCCTGTGGTTACAATAAAACACAATTGCAGGAGATATAGAAAATTATATGATCTGGAGAGCCATTACAGTTCTCCAAGGAGAGAAAATCCTTATGGATCAACCTGGAGGCACTGGCAGAAAAATGAAAACTTCAACTCAATGTTGGTTATCAAACACAAGACAGAGACCCTTTAACTTTTTTATTGTTATGGACTTTGAGTTGTAGAAGAGCAGAATGTTTAGTTCAAGACAAGCAGAAAATTTAGTACATTTCATTAACATCATCCATTGAATTCAAGGTGCAGTTAATTTTATAAAATGTGGGTGTCTACTTTCAGATTAGAGAAATAATTCCATATATTCTACTGATATATTAATTCCATTAATATTAAGATTAGCCTGGATACCTGAGTAATATGTCGACATGTCCTTTGCAACTACTTATGGCTCAATCCAGTTGCACACACATGGATCTATTGCCATCTGAGCTGCATTCTATCTGGCCTGCAAAAGGGCACTGGCACTGCAGAAGAGCATAGCTCTCTCATATACCCCATTTTTCCTGGCAGCCTTGCAAATATCTTGAATATATTAAAGTGCTAAAAATCACAATCTGCATTGATATTTAGACAGTTGAATTCAGACCTTGAAATTAGGGGAGAGGAATCACATGCGTTGTGTCTTGTTTCATTTGAGAGCTTGAAAAGGATTTAGTTCATCTTTCACAGAAGACACCATCAATCTTTCCTTTGGTTTAGATGGGAATCAGATAAGCTATATAAAGGTAACAGCTTGGGAGACTGAGTAGCCCTCCAAACTGACACTATGAAGACTCTATTCTTTCATTTCAAATAAAAGCGAAGCTGGTCAGAATCAAAACTTATGCTCATCTAATGGCTGGTTTTTATCTCAGTCCTGTGGATAGATATCTACATCCCTTGTAAAACTGGTGAAGTTGATACTAGATATGTATCCAAGACCCAGATTTTTTAATACTGCCAATGAAGTTTGATTCAGTTAGCGAGCTCCAGAGCTCTGTAGTGTGAATTTACTTTGTAGTCCCAGTAGTCCCAGTAAAGGCAAAGCAGGTCTGCCAGTTGCCTGGCAGCTGGGCGTTGAGGCAGGGCAGTCACCACAGGAGTTACAGTGGAGAAATATTGTACAGTGCAGAGATGTTGATGTGATGGATCCTGATGAACATTTTCAGGAATTTCTGTCAGGCACTGAGCATCCACACTGCTTATCAAAATCAAAGAAATTGGAGGGAGTTCTAGAGCATTCCTAAAGCATGCTGGACGATCTAGCATACCCACTCTCTCAAAGCAGTGGAAGTGTTCCCGCTGACTCCAGCAACAACAAGAGAGGTACTCAAAGCACATTGCTGCTGCCAGAACTGTCAGAGCAGAAGCTCTTTACAACAAAAACCAATGCATTTATGAGTTGAAATACAATACATGTAATTTTCCTGTTAAAACTCCCTTACACATATAAAGCTTTGCTTCTTGGCTTGCATACAGTTGTCCTGTCCTCACCAAGCTGGATATTGAGCTCCCTGTTCTCCAGTAAAGCCCATGACCATCCACACTGTTGGTATTTTTATGCCAAATTCTTTTGATGAATTTGTTGCACTAGGCATTTCCTGTACCCACAGAGAACAGTGACCAGCAGGCATCTTACATTAATTCATTTATCCTAAATTCATCCAAAGACTTGAAGAATATGCTTTTAGAAGGAGACCAATATATCTTTTTCCAGTTTTAACTGTTTTCCAAATTTGGCTTCCCTTAGACAGCAGAGAGAGTAGAAGAACATGTGGGGCTTATGAACTGTTGCTAGCAAACTTGTGTTTCATCTTTTTAGCTAGATTTTCACTTTTGAAAACAACATCTGCTCTTTCCCTCTTTCTCAGTAAGACTTTTTAGAAAGAGATTAGATGCAGCCATTTTCTAAAATCCCAATATAATGAAACAGCTGAAAGAGAAGCTTAAAAAAAGGGGAACTGAAAAAGAAATATATTCCCCACCATGATCATAACTCATAGCTATGTGTTGTGAGAACTCTTACAAGCTAATCCGCCTGGTTTTGGTTTTCAGACACAGATGAACTAACAGCCTCTCATTTAAGTTACTGCATGGAACCACTGTGAGCTTAAGAAGCATTAGTCATTTTATTTGCATTCAAAGGGTTGTGTTTTTTAAAAATGTAAGGAATATCCCTTCCCTTAAGAAAGGAACAGATCCTGCATAGCAAGGATTAGCAGAGAGGCAGAAAAATACGTGTTAGCTAAAAATTGATTACATAGACTCACTCGGGTTGGGCAAGGATCCTTCTGTGTCATCAATTCCATTTCACTGCACCAGCACCAAACTGATGATACCAATCAGATTGCGGGATGGGAGAAAGTATAATTTCAGAAAGGAAGATCCTAAAATAATGTCAGTATATTTGTATGAAATTAAGGACCTTGAACTGTTCTGATCTCTCTCCTATAGAAAGCACAAGGAAGACTTGCATTATTTTTGCCAACTTTTCCTTTAATATCCTCAGTGTGATATCCATTGATATATATTTTAATTTTAAATATTTGTTGTTCCTTTTCTTACTGTTTCTTTCAAGAATGTTACTAAAAGTCTTTCAGGAAGTAGTTATCAGTAGACTACCTGAGATTTAACAACCATGTTTTTTGACACATAGCAAAGAAGGCAATACAGGGTCTTCAGCTTCTCTGCTTCATTAAGGCCTGTAGCAGTTAATGAAAACTTCTAATTGTGGAAATATGCTTCTATTTAAAGGAAGCCATACCATAAGGAAGCAACTTTGTTTACAATAGGCTTCCTTTTTCAAGAACTCACTCAAGTTTATTGTGGTTTTTACACTGCTTCGATTTGGCATTGGGTCAGGCCTCTTCCATGATGAGTTTGAAACCCTCATACATTGGAGAATATTCTATGCAATAATAATTCAAAGAAATTACCATGCTACAGTAAACATAGCAGAAAATTTTGCTGTAGTAGGAATTCTAGTCTTTCATTTTGGTTTTGACCTAGAAATTATCTGACATGCTATAGACAGATAAATTGTTACCATTTTTTGATTGTATACATAGTTTGAAATAAGTTCAAGCAGCTGGTTTTCAGTATGCTTTCTATTTTCTTTTTATATTAGTCTCATTATCCCTTACTCCAGGGCTATCACTATGGATTTCATTGGAAGGCAGAGATTTTTTTTTTTTTTTTTAATGAACTACATTTTCTTTAACTCACTGATGACGTGTTCTTCGTTTCTCAAAGTCTGATAAAGCAGAGTTCAGCTGAGCTTGGGAGGGTGTTCCCTTTAATTCAACTCATATCTAAGTCAATATATATCTTGTTTTCCTGCAGATAGAAAACTGATCAGATATAGTTACATGGCAATACACCCCAGACTCTTACAATGTAGGATATTTCATTTCCCTCAAAGCCACAGGGCAACACCTTTGTTCACAGGAAACATTTTTAGGACATCACTGTGTGAGGTCACAGAGAAAGTCTTTGGCTTCCTTCCCAAAGAGCTCCTGAAAAATGTATTTGTGCATAACTTGGATAAAAGATGTCCAGACTGTTTAATGGAAAGACAGAAAAAAACTCTGAATTTCTGCAGCCAGAAAATTTCTGTGAAATAGTGCTATGTTCCATGCTATGGTACTTATGATGGTCATTTTTTTGGTTTTTATTTTGCTTTGGTTTGGTGGAGAGGGAAGGGGGAGGGATTTATGGTTTTGGGTTTGTTTGAGTTTGGGGTTTTGTTTGTTTTCTTAATTATGTGGTTTTTACTCATTTAGAAGTTTCAGTATGATGTGACTTTGTGTGGCCTACATCTGTCTTTAGCTATTGTTTCTAATTCTTAGTTGTTCCATCACCTTTTCTATTAGACTATGATATTTTATGGCAGACAATTATGGTCTTCATTCTACAGAGATAATTTTGTCTGCACACATGAGAGTATACAGACATATGTGTGAAGAAATTTCTTTTCAGACCTCCTGGGGGCAATTTTTGATTCTCTTTACAGGCTTTGAGGATATGTTCTCTGTGCTGTCTGCTGTGTTGCAGTCTGGGTAACACTGGTAGAGATCCCAGAAGCTCTTTATGTGAGAGGTTAGAAACTCATTTACACAAGCTGTTATTCTCACAACCAGATTCACAGTTCTGTCCTATAGAAAAATGGATTTTGTTTTGCTTTCCCTTAAGCCTCTTGACATAGCTTAAGATTTTCCATGGACAAATACAATCAGCCCTGGTATCATTTCATTACTCAAGATGGCTCATAAATGCACAGAAATTTTTCATTAGTGAGAGATAAATTTACCTCAGAAATCTGTTTTTATGAAGCCCACAGACAAAATATTCTTGAAGTCTTCTCCTTTTACATACATGGTAATAACCATTTAGCCTTGAGGTGCATTTGGAATTATTGAATTTTCAGTTTAAAATTTAATAAAAACATAACTTATTGATCTTACTCTTCCTTCCTCACTAAGTCACTGGTCCTATAGAAAGAGGAAGAATTCTGCACATTTCTAAATTTAAAAATTATATGAAACATATCCTTTTCCCAGTAGGTTATATACTTTACTTTTTCAACAAAAGGAAAGTAATTTTTAATTTAAAAAATTTAAAAATACTTTCCAATCCATACTGCTTATAGTAATGAGCTGATTATTATTGATAATAGAAGTACATTCTGCCTTATGGCATATAAGGGCAAAACATGAGGGTTGGAAACCACAGCCTTAACGTTGTATTTCGGTCCACTAGTCTCAAGCACAAATGTGGCCATCCATTAAAATTAAAGTAGTTCAGCAAGGGTAATCAGAAGATAGTAATTAGGTCTTGTGACAAGCATATCCTATAAATAACAGCAAACAGAAATAAAAAATGTATGCCGTCATTAAAAAAATTCTATTGCTGAATTATGTCTAGCACCTGTGGAAGACAGCAGTCAGCACCCAGCCTATAAATTTAACATTTTTTGTTCACATAAGCAAGTCTCAGTTCTTGCAGACTTGCTTCTGAGCTTTGCCATTACCTCACTGAGGATTTGTGCTCACTGGTGTGTTTGTGTTTGTGTAGCAGTGGAAATTTTTTTTTCAGCAAGTACGAGAAGAAAGCCTGCATGTTTTTCAATTTTGAAAATATTATCCTTGGCAATGAAAGTGATAAACCAAGTGACTGAAAAATGGTGTACTTTCTAGGGTATATTTCTTGGTTTATACCTGAAATAGGAGACCAAACACAATTACAACAAATCTCTCAGGTGACAAAATTAGCACAGTAGCATGAGCTTTGCCAATTATCCATGAGAAAGCTCTCATTAATCTAGATTTTTGGAGTTATGGAGTGATGCAAATAATTTATTGCACATATTACTGATTTAATACCATGAAATGGTTGTGTGCAACTTTGTAACTTCTGCAGTGTTACTGGAGAAATACTGTAGTCACTGAAAAGGCAGTTGTCTTTTAGTCTTCAGGGTGCTTGCCTGAGTTTTCATCAACTTCAAACCACAGAGCCCAAAGCTGAAAGACCAATATAGGACAATCAACAAAGTCAATTGGATGTGTAATGGAAGTTTCCAACACTGGGGTCATTGTACTTCACACACAACTGAGACTCAGCAAAAGTAGGTATATGGAAATTGCCCCACTGTTTTACAGGTGGGACTTCTTCCAAAAGAAAACTTTTATTCCAGTAGGGACCTGTTTTTTCAACTGCAAAGCCCACATATGATTATCTGGGACCTTTGGATAAATACTAAGATATTCAGTAATGGTATCCATCAGTTTGTGGGAAACCACAAAGCCAGAGAGGCCTTGTGTAATTTCACAGTCTTATTGACCTGTTTGGAACATTCTGTTACAACTTCCTCCATTTTCTATTACCTCTTCCCCAAAATTAACAGCCTGATGATTAGGGAGGGCAATCTGTTGCTGTTACTCTTTTTAAAAGACTGATTTATTAAGGAAGTTTTAGACTGCTCTCTGGATTGAGCTGTCAATCAAAATAAACAAAGGAATGTCTTGTTAGCAGACTCTGATGGGACTTAGATTTGAGGTTTCAGCTATTCATAATATAGAAACTAAAGTTATGCCACAGGAAGAACATTGAGAGAATCCAATGGCCAAAATTATAAGTGTCTATGGGTTTTAGATTGCTTTAAGCAGCTGATAAGCATGACTTTGGAGTTCTGGAGCTTTGGTGTCAGGTGCTGAATATCTGACCATTCATCTGTCTAGCTCACACAATAGTACTTCCAAATTCTTTCACTGGGGGCAGTGGACAGAAAAGCGATGTAAGCCAGAAGAAACAAATAACAAGAAAAATTACTGGAAAAAATTGTGTCATGCTTCACCCACTATTATATCTGATTCTTCCTGATAAATATTGTAAAATGTTGAAAGTAGCTTAATTTTTCAGTTACCATTAGAGAGTCTTACATCCAGCTGAAATAAAAATGTGCATATGAAATAATTCTTCCTATAAAAATGTTTTAGTAGTGGAAATAAATTTCTGAACAGACCAGTAACATGCAATTGATGTAAAATTTCTGTTCTAAATTATGGGTTTATAGTCCAAGATATTAGTGGCAGCTGTTCATTAGCCTACACTCCTCTCTCAATCTCATTTCCCAGTGGACAGGCACCCATAGCAGAATCATCAGTCTTGGTAAGTGATTGTTTCTGCATTAGCCTGGAAACTGAACTATCCTACCATAAACTGAGAAAGCTTTTTAGCATCATCTATTTCATGCTGTGCCTGTACAGATAAAGAAATTATGTCTGTCTCTTTTGCTGTCATATCTACTTTCATTCACAAGCACTAAGCTTGTCTGAGGACAAGAATAATACAATGAAAAAGTTAAATCTTCCAAAAAGATTTTTTATTGTTTAGCTTGGGTTTACCAAAGCCCGTTCAGTCACTGTAGGATACGTCATTCCTTACTAAGCATCTATCCAGTGTTTTGGTATAACCACCATTCAAAATCTCTCCTGAACCCTTCAACCTGATTAAATCCCGTAACACTTACAGCTTTGTCACTGATCGCAAGCCCATTAGCACTGACAGTGCCAAAGATATGGCCATAGCCTAAAAAATCTGAAAGAAAACAGGTTTCCCCTATCTCTTGCTCTAGTGATGTAAGCATGGTTTATTCCTACAGAGCACAACCAAGTGCAATAATGCCTTTTTAGTTAGTGGTTGGACAACTAGACATGAAAGAGTCTGAATCACCATCTCCTTTGGCTTCTGTCCACTATAGTCTGGGACATTTACAGATGGAAGGCTTTTGATCCCTCCAGCTAAAGCTGTTCTATTTTGCCAAATTAAATCCTGAAAGCATGCAAATGCAAAGGATCAGAAGGATCCCTAGGGATCTAGTGCAACCTAGGTGCCCTGAGGCAGAAATATCTATGACCAGGACACCAAAAATTAAAAAAAAAAAAATTAATTTGGTTTTTTAAAAGTGCAATAAATGAGACCCTCTGTATGTGATAGACCTTGGTATTTTAATGAAGTACTCCTTCTATTATGAAAATATACAGGATAAATTGTTTTCCTTTCCCCTGCAGATGAGAGGAGCCATCCTCTTTGTGAAAGACTTTTACATTGTCAAGCCTGTTATATCTGCCCTCAGTCTGTTCTAGACTAAACAAACATTGCTCCTTCCCCAAAGTTCATATTTTCTAAACTTCTTATCGGCTTTATTTTTCCTCTTTGTACTCTAATTTGTCAACATGTTTCTTTTGTTGAGTTGTGCCTAAACTGGATACAGTCCCAAGATCTCATTGGACAGAGAATAAATTTTTCTCTGTTGTCCATGACACTTCTACTGATTTGAAGCTTGCCATTTTTGTACTGCAGCCAAAATGCTTATTAATGTCTGCCTTGTCACCCATCACAATCCCCTCGGCCTCTGTTACCCAGTCAGCTATTCCCCCTTTCACATTTATTTTCTGTAACAGAGGCCTTTAACACAAGTTTCCTTTCTCAGAGAGGTTTGAATTCTGATCCTGCCCTCAGTAGTGCATTTAGCCCCTTCCAATTTGCCATTAAAGGCAAATTATATATATCCAGATTTCTTCAAAAGAAGGTTGATGTTTGAAATCCTTTCCATTTTGATAGTGTGATGTCCCAGCTGCTTGTACTTCCTATTGCCAATTTTATGCCAGTGGCACCTATCATGCCTTTGTTTTATTAAATCCCACTTCTGAGATCCTTGGCTACTACAGGTTTCTCAAAATATAAGGACAGTGGCAATCCAAGAATTGCAAAATTGTTGTCAAATTTAAACTGCAGAGACTTTGTGCTTTTCTGCTGGACTCTGTAATAATAAAGAATAAATAAATTCCATCCAAGAGTAGACACTTGGGATTGAACCAAATCTTTGGAAAAGGATGTGTGAAATAAATTTGTTACAAAATCTTTCCAAGTTCAATTATAAATACATTAACCTACTTGTAAGTCATGATTTAAGCCTCTACAATAATGAAAATTTATTTGCATGGTGCTTTACTCCAGAGATTTTATTAGTTTTCATTCATGAAAGATGAATTTAAAGAATGAACATGATTTTAATGTGCAGAAGAGTATGGACCAAATGAAAAATTATACTTTACTCCACCCAGCAAAGAGCTACAGCTTAGTAGACTGAGAGTTTGAAAGGAAGAAAATAGCTTCAGGTTAGTTTCTGATGTTCTCTAAAGTTGGAAGAATTTAACTCATTTTGTTTTCTACCATTTACTCAGAAGTATTGTCTTAAGATATGGATTATTTCAGACATTGATATTCCACCATACCTTGTGATACAGGACATAGAAATGAAACACAATAGTAAAAATTAACAGATTCTTCTTTCTTGTGCCTGAATTCAGACATTTGCCAAGACTGTGAACATATCTGAGACATTTATACACTGAACCTATGGATTTGGGGAACTCAAAGGTTGTAACTTTGGTACTTTATTCCAGGAGGTCTAACAAATAATTATCTTTGTTTCTTGTATCTTCCATAGTGTCCCAATTCTCCTTATATTGTGTGAAAATAAATTCTTCAGTCAACTCAAACAAAATAAAAATAGGATTAAAACCTTAAAATGAATTGTATGTTTGTAAAAAATAAAAACTTGAAAAATTTCTGATCTGCAGTAAAGTAATAAAGGTACATAAGAAATGGCAAATAGGCACATTATTCAAAATCTTAATTCTGCAATCTTCCATCTTTTAATAATTTTTTGTAATTTTTCATGTGCATTTATTACCTTCTTGATACCTGTAATTTTTACCGAGGACTTCCCGTGGGAGTGTAGCTAATGAATTCTTGAGTCTTATGGGCATGTACATCTTCAGTTACCAATTTGAGTCTCTTTGCTTAAACTGTGTTACTGGTAGTTCAGGAGGGAGTTTGATGGCTTTATCTTCAGTTGCTGTGGCATTACTAATCAATACCCTGACAAAAAAACCCCACCACTTTTGAAGATGCAATGAAAATATTAAAAATCCATTGTTGTTCTGTGCTTGTCCAATGCACAGATGTAATTTTTTAAAATTTATTTTGTTCTCTGAGGGAACTGGTTGCATAATTTGTTCTAGATATTATGGTTGGATTTTTTGCAGAGTAGAAATAAAGTCATTGAAAGCAGTGAAGTAACACTGTATTAGATAAAACAAACAAACAAAAAACACTAAAAAAGAGGATCTACAAGTGTCATGAGGCTGATTCTGCTAGTTGGAATTCTCCAAATTACTTTGACTGTAGTGGAGAATCTCCCATACACAGTGATACTTTAATTAAAGCCTAGATGCATATTTAGTTAGATCTCTTCAGAGTATTTTAAATTAGCTGAGTGATATTGAAAATACATGTGCTTGCCTAATCAAAACCTTTGTATTAAGATGTTTCAGCTGTAAGTTACAATTTCTGAAATTACAAAAGAGTGACAGAAAATATGTCTTGATACAACTTTTGAGAAATAAAAATTCACAGCTTCCATTATATTTTCCTGTATTTCAGAAAAACTGAGGGCTCATTTTTAAAATTTCCTGACTCCCCAGTACTGAAAATTAAATGAAGAATAAAATTATCCTGTCATTGATAGTTTTTCATGTAGTCTAACTGGTAGACTAACTGTGGAAGTTTTCTGCACAAGATGACAAATCAAGGAATAATCCAAGCAGAAATTGTCAAACTCATAATCCAGTAAAATCATCCAAATATTAGCTCCATGGGAGTGTAAACAAGGCAGACAGTAAGTTGGCTTAGGAACTGTGGAATGGAAGAAGACTGTAATTACAGAAATATGAATAAGCTAATAAAAGATAATAGATATTTTTCAGAAGAGAAAAAAAATCCTGTAAGGAAAGTGAGAGACTAGTTTTAGAGCATGCACTTGTGACCTTCTTCCAAAAATCAGACCTCTCTAATGGGTCTTATAAACCAAATCCTGTAAAATGTGTCCCACTCTGCAGCCCACTTTCCAGTAGAACCTTTAATATTTTGTAGACCAGTAAAGGAGGGGGGAAGGTCACTGAAAGGACAAACAAGAAGGATGTGTAGGAATATGCCAAAACTTTTATATCCTGTGGAGAAGTGGTCCTCACGGTTTAGTGTAAACACAATGATGAGGAAGTCTCTCCCATTCATCCCTGCCCACATAACCCACTTCTCCAGACTCTCACACGGGAAAACACACAGCAGAGCTGCTCCCAGATGGAAGATTCAGTCTCTCAGCCCACATTCACTGTTTCCATGATTCCATTCAACTTGAGCCCTTCTGCAGGACCTCAGCATTCAGCTTTTATCTCCCATGGCAAGGGAATGTTGTGCTAGATGTAGACCTTTAGCAAATCTCGAATTCTTAATTTGACCCAGATCTAGGGCTTTGTTTTAATGGACCTTGGCTGATTTATATGAACTGAGAATGCGGCTTATTGTGCATATCAGAATTCTACGTCTCAAGAACTGAGTAAAATAAAACCTTAACTTGTGAACACAGAGGTCCAAAGGCACCAATATAAATATTTTTAAATGCTCAAAGTTTATATTAGATTTAACTTGCTATAAACCAAATCTATCATATTTAATACAGGATTAGTTTATTTAAAAAAATTTCAAATAGAACACAGTTCAGAAAAGATCAACAAATACATTTGGGTAATCCAGGTATAGATTTTAATGTAAAGTTGATGAGCACCAAAAAAGCAGCTTGCAAAACTGCAGATATTTGCACATTAGCAAAGAATAAAACCATAGGGAAACACGCTCAGTGCACTGCTTTTAAATTTTACCCCATGCCAAATAGAAAGGATGTGTCTAACAAAAGCAGCAAAGAATTCTGAACCCATATAATTGCTGTGAATATGGGAGACTGGATATTATGTAGCAGTATCATCAAAAGTAGTTCCTGTGGCGTTTTTCCTCATTTTGAGCAGAGGATAAGCCTTGTTCATACTTCTCACAGCTTTTCTTTTATTTTCTCTTGGAAGTATTGTAGATTTCTTTGCTTCACCCTTTTCAGGGCACAGAGTGTGCACAGGGCAGGGCCTGCTCACCCCAGCAAGAGGCAAGTAGATGAAGCTTGCTCAGTAGGCACAGGATTTTGGTAGCATGCGTCAAAACATCTTTCCTACGCAAGTTAAAATTTTTTAAAAGCTTATGACAAGAATAATTTTCAATAGGAGAAAGCAAAAACTGTTAAAAAAACCTCTGCTTTCCTGGCAAATCAGTGTTCCTGGCGACTGAACCTTAATAGTGAACAGGTAACCAGACTTTGCTCAGTCTAAAATAAACATTGACCAATTAGTACACTTTTCTCTAGGCTCATTCTTAGAAATAGGATTGATTTTTTCCAGTGTTAACTGGTATGTGGCAGACACCCAGGAACCAGCAAGAGTGTTGAAAAGCTTGGCAGACATAAAAGTAAAAACAATGTCTAAAAAAGGAAAGCAATAGAGCAAACATAATTGGCAAAAGATGCAATAAGGACAACTTTTCTCTGATTTAGTAAGAAATTGTGTCATCTTTCTAATGACCCAGAAAGGCACAGATGCAACTTTATACACATTGATCAACTGGTAGGCAGAAAAAGGAACTATGTAACAGCAAAGTGATTCTACACAAAAATTCCACTGTGAAATAAGAAAAAAAATGTCAGAAACAAGTACATAAATTAAAATTCATTAGTAAAGAACAGATTTTTAGGCTTTGATACTTTTTGACATATACCTCAATTTTCTTGAAATTTCCTGTAATTGCAAATATTTCAAGCTTTTAAGAAACCTGTAGTTATCGATAGGTTAAAATAAATGGGATATCTTGGATAATAAAGAAAGAATAATAATCATTTAATTATCATTATTTCATGCTGAACAACTTATTTACTCAGCTGTATATTTGCATGTAAGACAGCTGTTATCTCTGGTATGCAGGAAGAACAGAAAAAAGAACTTTTATACAGTGTATAATTGACAGACCTACAGCAGAGCATAAAAGAAAAACAGTTTTTAAATTACTTAGTAAGCAATTTACAAGTGCTTTCTCTTGAGTTCAGCTCATCAGTACCAGAATGCATGATTTTAGCCATGTCTTTATGTTACATCCGTCTTGACCAATATGAGACAGATTGGAGATTTAAAGGATTTTGCAGTGCACATCACTTTAATCTACCAAGGAAATAGCTGGAGATTGATGCCAAGAATTAAAAAGTGAAGAAGAAATAGTTTCTAGGGAATAACTTCATGGGTAGTGTGGATGTATTTATTTCACTATCCCGTGTCTCTGCAATTTGGGTGTTTCTGTATAGTTAGTACTAATTTTACAGGAAGTTCCACCTAAATATGAGGAAAAACTCCTTTGCTCTGCAGGTGACAGAGCACTGGAATAGGTTGCTCAAAGAGGATGTGGAGTCTCCCTCACAGGAGATATCGAAGAACTGTCTGGACACAATCCTGTGCAATGTACTCTCGGTTGACTCTGCTGGTGCAGGGAGGTTGGGCCAGATGCCTCATGTCCAACATCACCCATTCTGTGATTATGTGAATATCAACTCTGAAAATATAAGACAAATCCTGACCACATTTTACATTTATGCTCAGAAATTTAAGTCTAACTTAAAAAGGGAAGACTCAGAAGGGATCTGATCAATGCACACAAATATCTCAAAGGCAGGTGCCAAGTGGATGGTGATGGACTCTTTTCAGTGGTGCCCAGTGACAGGACAAAGAACAATGGACATAAAATACAACTCTAGAAGTTCCTCCTCAACACAAAGAAAAACTTTGTTACAGTGAGGGTGGCAGAGCACTGGAAAAGCTCTCAGGGAGGTGATGGAGTTCCCCTCTCTAGGGACATTCCAAACCTAGACGTGTTCCTGTGTAACCTGCTCTAGGTGACCATGTCTTGGCAGAGGGTTGGTATGGATGATCTCCAGAGCTCCCTTCCTACCCTACCAATTCGGTGATTCTGTGAATTGGGAGTCAAATTGCCTCAATAAACAACAGGTTGTTCAAGGCTGAAGGAATTTTTTACAGGAATGTAGACTAAAAGTGATTCATTTACACTTGAATTTCAAGGAAATATAGATGCTTTGCTGCATTGCTGCTGAAGAACAGTGTATCTGGATTTGGAAGGTTTTGTATGTTACTATATGGATAAGAATTGCTAAAGAGAAATTATAGAAAAATGTAGAAAACAACTTGGGGCTTGGCGTATCACTAGACCTAAGCCCCCAGTTCTCCTAAAAACACCCACCCCCACCCATTCATGGCCAAAGGTCAAAGTGTACAAGACCTCCAGAAGAGAAGCCAACATTAGAGCTCACATTCAGTTTCAGTCACTGCTTAGGTGTTCACTCGCACCTCCTAATACACATATGCTCTTGCTGTCTTGCTTTTTGATATTACAAAAAGCACCCTGTTATACTAGCACTGGGTTAAATCTCAAGGGAGAGTAAGAAACAGCTGTGTTTCATCTCAAACATGCACCCATGACATATATTAGCAAAAGCAGGCACACAAAAATGTGTCTTCATCTTAAGCAAAATACAAACAGGAGGATAATGGTCCGTGATTCTTTGTAAAGTCTTTCCCTAGCTTGGGAATGGATTGGATCCTGAGAAGCTTCTCTCTCCCTCAGTGCATAACCTGCCTGATAGAACAAAAGTATCTAATGTCAGTCCACAGCATTAAATATACTTCAAGAAAGATTCAGAAAGAACCAGTGTTATTTTTAGAAAAGTAAAACTGCTCCATTTATTATGCTTATTCCAACTTCCAAAAATTTAGATATTTTCCATGCAATGGTGAAATTCCCTTCTGTTGACTTGGCAAAGAAAGGCTACTTTGAACAGACTTTGTACATCTGCTACATCAGGAAAAACACCTGCTGACAATTTTTGAGAATTCCCCATCACAAAACTCTCTAGAGCAATTCAGCTTCTAAATGGCATACAATTTTCACAATATTGTAAGTCAGAGTAATTGTGTTTAATTTGCCTTTTCATGGAAAGATACAATCCATTTAGTATGTCAGTGCAAAGGCAACTAAACCTGCTACCCAATGATCAAAATGTCAGAGAGAGATAGATATTCATAAAATTAAACATTTTTCTTACCTTTATTATCTGAAATGGCCAAATGAAGGCAGCAAAGCATTAGGAGCAAAATATTTAGAGGGACTTTTCCTGAGCTTTCAGCAGAGAATAACACCAGCCAGGCAACTTATATTAACTGAGAAAATAGCTACTAATTGCTATTATCTTTGGTACAGCTTCAAAAAAAGTTCTTGGTTCCTTAGGTTAAGTATTTTGAATGTCACTACCTAGGGTACTGTAGCACCAGGTTTTTACAAAGAATTCGTGGAGCATTTCTCTTGGCAAAACAAGAAACCATCAAAAGCTGCCCACTTAAAAATAATTCCGGGAGTTTTGAGCATGTGCCTGCATGCAACCTCATTCAGCAGGGTTCTTTTCTACCACAGTTCTCCACACTTGCACAGCAGTTTTCCTGTTACAAAATAAATCTACACAGTACCTCAGAGCTGCCAACTTTCTCTAGACTGTTTGTGGATAAGTCATTTAAAGGCATTTCAAAGTAGCTTAGAATGATTATCTTCAATTCTTTTTATTCTATGCAAATGCTCTTTTGCTTTCTTGGTGTGTATTTCCTTTGCAATAGATGCTGACCTGTGAAAGCTCTCTTTTGCTTGCCCTGGTTAAGGGTCTCAAAGAGTTTTAGCTTATCCATTTCTAGAGAAATTATTTGAGTGGGTCATGGGATTGTTAGGGCTGTTTTTTGGTTTGTTTTAAGCAATTTTACCTGGACAGGAAGGGTAATGGAGAAAGTGGGATACTTTCCCAGATTCGTGGATTGCTTTGTTAAGCTGACAGCCAGAGGCACTGATGCGAGGATAGACATTGCCACCCCGTGGCCAGAGGCTCTCGGCTGGCCGACGCTGGGGCTGGGCCCGCAAAACGGGGAATGTTCAGCCCAAATTAGAGGTTCAGGGTCCTGGAAAATCCAGTGAGAAAGGGAGCTTAGCTGCTACAAGCAGGCCAAAGTTGCAAAAACGGGGAAACCTAGCCTGATATCTATTACTCCAAAGTGAACTACTAATCCACGAGAGGGTAAAGGACTGCCCGGCTTGGCACAGAGACACAGAGAATGTGCAGATTTTGCAGTGTATTTTTATTGACAGTAGAATAATTTCTTTCAGGAAAGGGAATGAAATACTGTGATTTCAATGAAGATTAATTGGGCAAGCTTCAGTCCCTTTCCCTGCACTTCTGGGCATCCCAGTCACTTTTATTGTTTTCACTCAGTTTGGTAGTTTTTCCTCTTTCCATTTTAAGATTTCCTGTCAGTAGTTACTTCTCCTCTCTCTTTATTTACATTTCTGCTCTGACTTCAGGATTTGAATTGGAGTAATTTTGGCCAGTTTTGCTCCTTTTCTGCCCCTCATTTTATCTCAGTCCAGTTGGTTGTCATCACTCCATTTCCTACTTTTCTCGCTTTTTGCAATTGCACTGTTTTTCATCATATCTCCTTTCCAGAGCCTTTGTTGGACTTTGTTCTCTGATTTCAAGATTTCATTCCCTTTCCTGAAAGGAAGAATTCTGCCTTCACATTACCACTGAAATTTTCCAAACTACCAGTCCCATAGCATTTGATACTTCAGTTCTGCAAACCAGTCAGGTAGTATTACAATATATATGCAAGTGTTCTTGAATTAGGAGATTAAGGTTAACTAGTTCACCTTGGTACTGCAGGAGAGAAATTTGACTGAAAATGAGGAGTTATGTTTGGGCAACCAGGTAAAACCAATTCTCAGTCCCATCTCCCATGCTTGTGCAAATGCATTTTATTGATATCATAACGAGTAATTAACCTAGTCAGGCAATGAAACCACAATTCAAATTGAGATTTTCTTCTTCTGTAACACTTTATTAATTATTTTTCATCCCATCTATGCATTAATAATTTCCCAGTATCCATCAGTGCAGAATGATATAGGAAAAAAAGTGTAGTTTAAAAATAAAAGACTGTTGCGCTTTGGTTTTAGTTCACAGACTGATCCTTAAACAAGTACATGACTGTATCTTAAAGCCAATTAAATGTAGTTCACTCTCATATAAACTGTTAATTTAGTCTGGGATGAGGAGCTCCACCTTACAGCACACAGATGATGAGTCATTGAATGCAGTCTGCATCCCCCTACAAAGCCAGTGCAGTATTTCCTTAGGTACTTCTGCACTAGTTACGCTGTATTTTCCAAAATGTTTATGAAGTCTTGTAAAACTGATCAGGAGCTAAATTTATTCTCCTTACATTCAGCTCTGTTGCAAATGTTCTTGCCTTTTGGTAGAAGAAGAGAGACATTTCCCGATCCACAAGGAAGTTATGGTAGATCACAGCAAGCCTGGTGTAAATCTTCAGCTGAGCTTTCTTATTGCCCAGATCCATGGCAGCAGCAAGGGCCAAGTGGTAATAGCCAGCTGCATCAAAGGGGTCCTGAAAAAGAGGCTCAAAGATAGTACAACCAGTGCAAGAGGACTGCAGAGCTTAGGTTTGTGAGTATATAACAAGAATAATACAGATTCTGAGCTTTTGAGGTTTTCCAACTTTACATTCCAAACACACAAAACCAGAAAATGGCAAAATCTGATTAGATTAAATATTACTCAGTATAAAAATTTGTTACACAAGTTATTAAAATTTCTTACCTTAAGGTCATAGAATATAATATCTCCTAAGATCGAGTACACCTTGACATAATAGAGTGTTTCCTCCTCAAACTCCAGAGGAGAGGAACAGAGGGACAAGGCCTTTAAATAGAAGTGTTCAGCTAGTTCACAGTGACCCAAATGGTGATGGATGGCTGCCAGGCGATGGTAAGCTATTCTTTCATTTAGCTGATTTCCTAATGAGAACATATGAGTCAGGTTAAAAACAAAGAGACAAAATACTCAAATCTATGCTACTTTAAAAAAATCCTGTACTGAATTTGCTAAGCTTTTGTTGAATAAAAACACATTTGCTTAAGAAATACATGGTCAAAACCTGCTCTTCAAGAAAATTCCTACAGAACTTCTGAATTTCCTCCTGTAGGATTTGACAGCATCTGGGATTTTAAGAAATAACTACATTCATCTCTCATGTATATATTATAATGTGTATATATATATACACACACACTGTGCATACTTACAAATAATACAAATAGATTCTGAAAATGAAAAAAAGTTAATGGGAATAAAGACTCCCTTGCCCATCTCAATATATATTTTACATGAAAGTTTAGAACAAAAAGATTATTTTCAGACTGATCAAAATGACCTGTCTGTGCTTGTACAGAGGGTTAAGAAGGTTCTTAAACAGTTGAACAGCTCCCAAACTTGAATATTCATTTTGAAACAAGACTTATCATTTTTGATTTTTCCATCTTATGTTGGTTCACAATCAGAGTAATGGGCAAATCTTAAAATATATGATACTCAAAAGCCTCTTAGGATTATATTATTCATGAGTATGGTATCTTAGCTCTTAGAAGAACATTCAGTTTGGACATAAAATTCCAGGTTTGATTCTGTGCTCTACCAAAATTTTTCCATTTGATCCTAAGCTAGAAGAGGAAGCAATAAATTGCTCATTCTTTAATAAAAGCAAAAAATAGCAATTATAGTAGTGTTATGAAATCCTGGCAAGAAATGATTGAATGCAAGGGAAGAAAATTTTAAATTTAGAGTTCTGTTATATTTTTAGAGGTATCACTCATATATAATGGAAATAATTCTTACCTAAATTTACACTGAGGACAAGAGCTACTCTTGCATATTCCAGACTCTCCTCATAAGCCTTGAGATTCATCAGCAGTTCCACCAATTTATTGCATAATCTGAGTTCAGTGGTTTTGTTGCCAGTCTCAACAGCAAGTGGGAGAGCCCTGTCCTGAAACACACAACATCAGCTTAGGTATGGCTGGACCCCAGATGTGCACTGACAGGCTCTCACTCATATCAAATGAGGTAATTTCTGGTTTCATTTTGCTCTTTGCTTCAAACAGTTCTTGCAACCAGAAGTGATATCTACTAACACCATGACAAGTATGCAGCTGCAATAGGTTATAAAACAGTTTGCTGAGAGGTTCAGCTTTAGGTTCAGCATTTGTAGAATACCTGCTACAGTGGGAGGTACATAACTATCAATGCAGCAGAAAAACTGCACAAACCCTGAAGAAAGTCACTGCTTTCTCCTTTTCCCAAGTACCATTGAAAAATATGTCTCCAGCAGCTTCAAACAATTCCATTCCTAAATTTTGATCTCCTGTGCAAAGAGCAGCATCCTGAGCAACCTGAAAAGAAAACAAGGAACAGGGAAGGAAAGAAAGAAATTAAATCTTGTTTAACCATGGAACAAAAAAATCATAAGTATTAGCAATTTAAAAAATATCTTTTTATTATCTCTCCTATCATAATGATGAGAAGGGCTATATTTGCTGTGAATAGGCTCTTTTTTTGGTAGCCTGCCTTTGAACAAGCCAGTGGCAGGTGCTGAAGAAGAAACAAAAACCTGGTTTCCTTTTTCTGGTGATAGTATCCTGCTATCTTTGTCAGCACATGGTATTCTAAAAACAACAGTGTATTTGATAGCTGCCGCATAGTAAATTTGAATTAGATCAAACATATCATAGAAATAAATTCAAACTGCAAGTTAGATATTGCTAGCTGCAGATTTAAAAGCCTGTGAACTCATTTCTGTAAAAAAAATGCAGGTCTACTATTCTATTCTCATGGATAAATACATGTCTTGTTAGCAAAAAGGATCTAATGAAAGACAGCATACAAAGCAAGAAAACCAGGCTCCTCAGCTATTGACAGAGAAAATACTAATGAAATGAGGCAAGGTTTTACATAAGGCAAGGTTAAGAATCTTTGCTGTGAATCTTCAAAGCTCTGGCTTTGTCTTCTTTAGTTTTTGATTTGCATTCAGTTAATATAAGTCCTTCTTTCTACTTGAGTACAGAGGTGTGCAAGACACGTGCCTCTGCTCTCACAGGTGAAAAGGCAACAGCAGCTCCAGATGGCCCCACGTCATACCAGGCATGGCCACAAAAGGAAAGATTCAGGTGCTTTGGAAATGCTTCCTAAAGAAGCTACTCTGTTTCCCTGGGAATCTGGCCCACAAGCCAGCATGCTAAGGTGATTATTCTCTGTTATCCACCAGTATGTAGCATGCAGGTGTCATATAATTCCCATGGTGCTGTGGAGCTGGTAAATGGTGTTGAAAAAACACACAGAATTAAGAGGAACTAAGAAAGGCCACTGCCCAAAATCCTTCCAGAATCAAGGAACAGATTAAAAGGATCACCAGTGGAAAATGCTGAGACTTTCCCTTCATGTGCTGAGCATTACATGAACAGTGTCACTGAATGATCACAACATCAACTGGCAAAATGTATGGAATTTTTATATCTAATTACTTACCCTTACTATGCCACCTGTACAACACTGATATGTGCATGCCTGTAATTGTTGACAACATACCTGAATATAAAGATCCACAAGCTCATTCTGCCTCAGAACATAGTATATCTTTCCTGCCCGGAGCCAAGCATATGCCTCCTTCTCCTTTTTCTGGAGATCTATAAATATTCCAAGGCTTCTTTTGGTGTATTCCAGAGCTGACCTGTAGGCCCTGAAATAGGGGAAAGTGCCACTCACAGAAGGGTTCTTCAGAATTGCAAATGGTTTTCTTCATAGCAAGAAATGTTACTATAAATGACATTCTGTTTCCTCTATTTAGGGCACAATTATAATTTCTCAGCTATATTACCCTAGTAACTAAAGAACTCATTTTTTTCCTCTTTTTTTTGTTCCATCTATGTTTCCTATTAGATTTTTTTACCTAATATATTGTTACATATTATATAAATAGTTATATATATAATGATATATGGTATATATTATTATATTATATTATTTATATATTTTTCCTGTTATATTTTATATTATTTGAAGATGGTTTATATGTGTCCTTGCTCTACTTCAAACTTGAGAGAAGTAGAAAAGTCTCTCCTCATCTTTAATTCTTCTATCATTTATGGATTTTTCCTAAAAGTGTCAAAGAAATCGCACTTTTTTAAATCATCTATACATCTGACTTAAGTGCAATTCAGACTAATCAGAAATTGTTGAAAAAACAGGAGACAGAGAAGAGAGTGGTAGGGCATAGGAGAATGGGACATGCCATGATCAGTTCCAGAAGCACTTAAGTTACTAGATTTACTGATGTTATGGTGCTTTATGGCAGACATAGAAATCTTAAATCTTTCTCCATCTTGTGCTAGATGCTCATCACCTTGACCCAATGCATTTTCTTCTGAGTACAAGACACAAACATATTAAAACATAATGTGACCTGCACAATTATGGTGTCAGAAGAGCTGAGTTTGTTTGTTAGTCGGGGTAGATAAAGAGTACTGGGGTATTGTGGTCTAACACCATATTAAGTTTGTGCTATAATCTGGTAGCATGCTAACGTTACACAGTCAACATCTGGGATATACAGATTCCATGTACTACAAGCACACAAAGCAGCAGCTTCTCCATATAGTGAAGACTTTCTGCAAATTCCAGGCAGCTTGAAATCTTAACCAACTCCTTTGTCTTTAGTCTCTCCAAAGGATGGTCACCAACTATATCATTAAAAAAGCCCTAACAAAGGAAAATAAATTAGGTGACATACTAAGCACATTAGATGCTCAGACTACAGCCACTTAAATCTAAAACAGGCATCTGTTCTCTTTCCATGACTGAAAATATCTTTTGCATCCTTTCTGAGGCAAGCTTGAAAATATCTGATTCTAAAGTAACTCCTTGAAGTACAGCAAGGAAAAAAAAAAAAAAAAAAACCAAAACAAAAAAAAAACCACAACAGACAAAGCAGCCTTAAAAACACACTTTAAATAATCTTAGAGAAAACTCTTTCCTCAGCACTTGCTACTATAATTTAACTTGTGCAATTCATTATTTCAATTAGATCAGAGGGAAAAATAAAAGGTGTTTGGAAAATAAGAATATAGAAACTGCAGAAGAGTAAAACTATGCAGGTTTGCACATCAACTTTGTACTTATGTAAGTTTTGATAAAAGCCTTTCCTCGAAGAGAAACACTTACATAGAGGCAATTTAATGCCTGACCTGTTTAGAATATGTCCTTTGGTGTCTTTAAAAAAAGTCCTGCAAAAATCATTGAAAACAAACCATCTGCTATAGCAGTCATCAAGAGCTGCATAACATATAATAGATTTAAAATGTATTTACTTAGATTTTAAAAATAAATTGGTTTTTGAAGTGGTGCTAATCCCTGCAGAACATCTTGTCTCCCTTGAGAGATTATAGTGACTTAAAAAGGAACAAGAAAATTCTTCATTAGCACTGGACTTTTCAATTCTGATAAAGCGCATTACCAAAACAGAGAGAGGAAAAAAAAAAAAAAATCAGTCATATTCAGCTTTTGCACAGATTGAGATCCTTTGCAGGATGGGAAAGCTAAAATCAGAATGAAAGAAAAATCATTCAGCATTTCTTACCTTTCTGTTCCTAAAGACAAATAGAGCTGACTAATGGTTTCCAAAATTTGTCCCTCCAAGACTTTGTTGGACATCTTTCTGGCTAAAGATAGTTGATATTCATTGTAGATGACACACTGAGTCTCATTGGGAGCAACTGTACTATAGAACTGACATAGCAGTTTAATTGCTTGTAGTTGACCTAAGAGAATAGATGGATGTACAAATATGAATCTCTATTTTAAAATAAATTAATTTTAAAATTAATAGTTTTCACTATTTCAGAAATTATAGTACAGACAATGAAAAATATAGAAATCATAACAAGAATATCCCACTGCCATTTCTTCCAACCCCAAAGTTAACAAATGCTAGAGGTTACTTCAAATTTCATTTCCAAAATAAAATAGTAACACACTCACCTTACCTGCATAAGCTACCTGAAGCATGGCAGGAACAATATCAAAGTAAGATATGCACCTCCTAAATAGGGATCTAACACGCCTATATAAATAACATTCCCAAATGGAGTGCATTTTGTACTTTATAAAAGATATACTTACTCTCCAGATGATTTGTCTCCATTGCAACTAGAAAAGCCCATTCATAGTAAAACCTTCCTTTCTCTCTTTCAGTTCCACCAACATAATAACAACCCAGCTGAAGGAGGACTTGGATAAAGTCTTGACCACAGTCCATAACTGGAAGCTTGGAGAATAGCTTAACTGCCCTGATAAAATAATGTTCTGCCAGCTTGCTGGCTGCTGCATGCAGGCAGAGTGCCCCAAAATTAGCCAGGGCTATGGCTTGGTTATGGATCATGTCAGTCTCTTCTGCGAGACACAGGGCTTTGTAGTAGCTCTCAGCAGCTTCCTTTGTGTTATTTGTCTTTTTCAAAGCAATGGCAAGCATGTTGTAAGCGACGCCGAGCTGCTGAGGACTGCTCCATGCAGAGCCTACAACAGCATTCAAAATGGCTAAAGCCAAATCATACTGCTGGTAAAGAATGTACAGCCAAGCAAGTGAAACCAAATAGTTGATGGTTTCCTCTGGCTTAGCAGAAGCAGAGTCCAGTGCTTTCATCATGTAAGCAATGGCTTTTCCATAGTGTTTGTGGTGGCTGTACAGCTTTGCTAAGCTGAGATAGAGCGTGCTGCACAGTCCTTCCTCCTCAGTAGTAAACACAGAAGAAAGTGCTTGTATGAGGTAAGGTGCAATTTGAGATGGGAATATTTGTCTGAGTTTTCTCAGGCCATACAGTTTGGGAGAATTTTTGATGACTAAATCAATCCTTTTCAGAGAATCCATTAAGGTACTGGAGCTCTGGGGAGAGGTAACCTTTATGCAACTTAATACAATGTGTGGCAAACACTTTTCGTGGTAGGACTCTGCCAGTTTGAGGTAACAGTTGTTGTATAAACCGTTTTGTAAACCCAGATCATTGAGCAACAGCTGGAACCTTTCCAAGAATGGCAGTGCCTCTTGGTGTTGTTTGCGTGCACTGTAATGTTTTGCCAGCAGAAAGCATGCCCTTGCCTCTGCATGTTTGTTCTGGCTCAAAATTGTCCTCTTCAGAGCATACTTCAGTATGTCTGACTCCAAGTCAGCACTGCAAATGTAGTTGGGAATTCCCATGAGAAGAGATGCAGCCTTGTCAAAAATATGAGTACACTTGTCTCTGTTCTTCTGAGTCAAATAGATGACTGTTAGATTTGTATAAAGAGCAATCACAAAGTACAAATCACTAAACTTTCCAGCTACTGCTCTCAATGCTTCCTCAAAATACACCCGAGCTTGGGAAAACTTCAGCTTTTTGACACTCAGCCTACCTAAGAGAAAGCACAATCTTGCTAGTGCCCAGGACAAACCTGCTTTCTTTGCTGCTTCCCTTGCTAATCTTAAAAAACTAACCAGTTCTTCTTCTTCTGGAAATCCATAAAACACACTATTGGTAAATGAATAAGAGAAATCATACAGACTTTTGAAGTTTGTCTCATACTCTTTCTTATTTAGGAAGAGCAACAATGGCTCAAAGATGTCAGATGCTTGAATGTCTTCTTGACATATGTGGAAACAAGGCCCTTCAGGTAGACGACATATTTCAGTCTTCAAAGAGCCAGCAGATTCCTTCCCTTCAGCAATTGGCTCTACAGCTTCAGTGGCCTCCAAATTCTTGAAGCAATCCTTCAGCAATTCTTCTATCTTGCCATTCTTGCTAGTGGATCCTGGGCTAGAAGGTGAGCATGGAATTTCTGAAATTTAAAAATAAATTAGAGACCACAACTTCCTGTATGCATGCGCACAAAGACCTTTGATAGACCAACTAGAATGTTTGTCAGTAAAGATGCTGTTATGAAAATATGACATAAAGACACCATGATTTCTTAACAGTGTGTCTAGGAGACGAGCCAAAGGTGTAAAAAGATAGCAAGGAGGATCAAGAAGTGTGGGAGACTGGAGGAATAAACAGAATTTGCCACATGTAAGCGATCAGTACACTGGTCTAGCCAGGCCCTGAGCCTGATCCAACACTAATCCAACTGAAGTCCAGCATTAATTCAAACTGTCTTTTGTCTGTGTATACTCATGAAATACAGTCAGTGTATGTTCTCTGTTCTCTCCATGTGTATGTGAACAAGAGACCTGCCAAAGAAATACAGTTTAGACTAGCTGGTAAGCAGAAGGAAATCCAGGGAGATCCAAGGTCTGAAGCAGAGGCTGGATAAAGGGCCCAGGGTCAGGGCACGGATGCTGGTTGGACTTAAATTGTGAGGGAAATGGGAATTCAACCATTCAGGTAGAATAAGGGTATGCCCATGACCTGACAGCATGCTAAGGCAAGTCAGCCAGGGCAGAGAGAAGGACTGTTTGAGCTGAAGACTCACATGGGTTTTTGGGGTGCCTGTAAAGGTTCTGTTCTCCTGTCCTGTCCTGCCAGACCTGTATATTGTATAATAGATTTTCTTCTATCAGTCAAATATCAGCCCTGATTCTCTGTTGGCACAGATTAACTTTCACAAAATTACCAATTTGTGGCAACTGATGTGGCCATTGATCCGAATTCTCCTAGCCAATGGCAATCCAACATCATTGGATACCTTACAAATATAACAAAGACAGATACGCCATCATTTCTTAGTCCTCCCACTGTTCTCCAGCCCAGTTAATAGGGCAGGGATTAGGGATGGATCATACAGTCATAGTCAGTTCTTAAGTTTACAGCTGCAGATCAACAGGAGCTTGTTGAAGTCAGAGATTTAGAGCTCATCTCCCTTAGAATCTCATTTCTGAAACTGCAGCAGAATCATAAATATAAAAATTGTTGTTTAGGAAGATGTAGTACAATATGAGTAATGATAGTGACAGCTTAGCAACAAAATGCCAAAGGGAAATAAATTTGCATCATCAACAAAATAGCTCCTTTGGGAAATCTATTTCTGGGACAAAGTTTTCCAGTAGACAGAAAAATCTGCTGGAATTCAAACTCAGCATTTGCCAGGTGCCCCATAAGCAGTTTTTTGCCTTGACAAACAATGTGGAGGGGCTGGGAGGTGGTGCATGTGTGTCACATCAGTGAAAGTAAGTCATATAATTTGCAGCTGGATAGAAAGTCCCAAGAAAGACATTTGATATCAGTGAAAACCAGCAATGTCTTACAGAAAACCTAGTAAGAAGGGGTTAAAGCAAAATCTCAGAAAGCAAAGAGAGGAAAATTAGCATGTGAAGAGACATTAGAAGGAGAATAGCTGGCAAAGACACCAAAATTATCAGAAGTCTCATTAATTTTATGTAAAAATTGTATGTGTATGAAGTATTACCACATTCATGAGTTTTCTGAAATTCAGATTCTTCTAATTCATCTGTAAGAAAGAAAAAAAATCATATTAGCTATAGTATCTTGGGTTTTTTTCAGTTTTAAATCTCCTAAAATAAGGCTATATTTAATTGATAATTCTTTATGCCAGAAGAATTTGATACATCCTGGAAATTTAAAAGAAAATAAATATGCTAAGTCTGACCCAAAGCTAACAGGGGCTTACCCTGCTGCTGACATAATTCACTGCTTCCACATGGCTATAATCAAGCAGCTACCTCTGCTCAGTAAGGTGGGGAGCATATCACAGAATTAAAGCCAACCCCTCCTGCAGGAGGGAGGCATTTCTGCTGCATTAAAGGACAAGTGGGCAGCAAAACTATGATCACTTGTAAAATGAGATAGCAAGGAGCCCTTAATATTTTTAGTGTGACTCCCAGGGTAATAGGGAGAGAGGTGGGAAGAGAAGTTATTTAGGGTTGTTTAGATAAGTGTCAGACTTTTGTAGCCATTCCAATAGCAAGTGTGTGGAAACAATCACTCTTATTTTAAAAGATTTATCTTAATTCTGTAGACATTATACCTATAGATCTAGATTTACATTTAAACATAGCACATCTGTAGAGCATTTAAGAATTATTATTTTTTGTAGCAGATATTTCTCAAGGCATTTCAGTTGTCATGCTGCATTTCAAGAATATTTTCAGTCTTTCATACATGTGATGCAATAGAAGTTGTTCTGAGGGTATGAAGGATATATACAAAAGCAGAGGCTCACAGACCTATTTAAGCTCTATTTAAGCTGGTGGAAAGCTACTTTACTAGCCTTTGAGAAGGACCTCTCACTGACTGTTTACTTCTGGATCTCCTCTTTATAAATGCTTTCCTGAGTTTGGTGGATGAAAGCCACAGATGTTTACAGTAGTTGTAACTTAATATTCTAAATATCTAATCAGGGAAGTGCTCATAAGTAAATACTCAGTAGATTGATGTAGATGGAGGAATTGAAAATCCATTTAGTCAGATGACACAACAAAATAGCAAGTGAATATTGAAAATGCTTGCTCTGGTTAAGTTGAGTTATGAGAATCAATTGAACTGTTTAAGAGAAAAGTGGTAAAGATGGTACTATGGGCTGGGGAAGATGCAAAAGAAGGTGGTACTTACAAAGATTAGGGAGGAGATGCATTGAAAAATGCACAACAGCAAAAATAGCAGTAAGTCCATTAAGCCCATGACATGCTTTAGTACCTTAGAGTTCCCAGGCTTTTCATTAGAGCACAGGAGGTGAGATGTGGAGGCATTTTGCACATTGCCACGGCAAGTGTGACATGCCCTAGTTATTGTTCACACTCACACACACCCTCTGATTAGCAGAATTAAACCAACATGCCCGACTCCAGCCTACACAGCAGCTCCTTTCACCCTGGAGCCGACAGGCCTGTCTCTCAGGAAGGCACTAATGGAGATAAAACTTTGTTAGATTTTGGACAAGCATATGCATCACCAACAGTGTGGTGGAATAAGAAATCACTGCCTCTCTTCAGTTCAGCAAGGCTACTACATCACCCTGCCTTTCAGTGAGCCTATAAAGGTGAAACCCCAGTTACCCCAGCTGCTTGTGCACAGCACAGAGAAATACCAGCTGTATCAGAGATGATGTTTCTATGGCTAGATTTTGCTACTTTTCTATACCTTTGAAAATTAAATCAAGCATGAAGAGGTGTGTGTTTGCATTAGCTGTCAATAATTATTATGCTGTGCTACGTTTCCCAAGGCAAAAACCTAGCAGTGTTTGGGTGAATATACTGCTTTTTATAATGCAGCCATGTGAAATTATAATTTATAATTCAGTCATGTAAAAGCTTGGAGATCTATGCTGCTCAATAAGAGAGTGTTTAAAAGTCTGTTGCTTAAATCCACTCAGGAAAAAGAAAAAAAGACAAAAGACTCACAAATCCTCTGCTGGGAAAAGTCTCGAAAGAGTGAAAAAATAGAAAAGATAATATAAAGGATTTTTACATGCCATATCAAAGATACAATTGAATACCAAGATATTTCAAAATAGGTGTTAATTCTGGGATGTCATTGAAAAAATAATTTCATAACAAGAGTATAGGAGCTACACATGTATCTTGTGCAGTACAAAGGAGTAAAACTCATACTTACCTATTCTGTACACAGAGCAAACATCTGTGACGGAGGTTTGTTTCAGCAAATGTACTACCTCTTCCAAATTCTTTTCTTTTGAAAAAAAAGATAGCTCTTCTGCTTCAAGAAAATCCAGATCTTGTGGTCTAGCAAGGAAAGGAGTAAATTTAAAGGTGCTTGAAAACAGATTTGGCTTAAGAAGCTCACTGCATCAGTCAAATATGAACTTGTTAGAGAAACTTATACAATCTTTACATTATAGGTTGTGCTGTGTTCAAGATTTGTTTCAGCCAATTTATAAAATATGCATATAAATTGATAGCAACAATGCTTACAGCTAACAGTTTCTGCCATATCAGAGCAAGCTTTATGTCAGTGTCATTGTATAGCATTTTATGAGGGTATTTATTAGAAGCATGAGTCTTGAAGGACTTTATGGTATTGATTTTTTAATATAAGCCTTAAGTTACATATGAAATGCAAGCACCATTTAAGAACTCCTTGTTTCAGCATGCAAACAGTTCAGGCATATTAATAAGAGCAGCCTATTTACATGGTGCCAATGCATGATGAAATACACCCTTTTCAGAGGTTTCAGTCTGCATTATTAACAACTATTTGCAAAGGTTCCGTTAGAAACAAGTTAAAGCATGAAACTGAGGGTACTAGAAAAAAAACCCCAGAACTTGGATGCTTTAACATAGATCTTGAGAGACCAGCAAGAGACCATTCTGCAAGGGTAAAGCTACTTGCATCTTGTCAGCCAAAGAATAGAAACTGAACCAATATAATAATTCCAGCAAACTCTTTTCTTAGGAAGAAACTCAGCTACAGACTAATAAGATTTTTCAACATTTAAGCAGACTTCATATTCCAATTCCTTTGCAGTTTGACTGATACATGCTATGCAATTCACATTAAAAGAACAAAAAAATAAAAACCATCAAAACCAAACCAACCAAACAAAAAACCCTCAAAAAACAAAAAAGCCACTCCCCTGAAAAAAACCAACCAAACCAGCCCCCACACCCTGAATTTATTGTTCAGCATTTTAAAGCTGAGACTACAAGACTATGTCCTTTTTGTTTATGAGATGTAAATATGTATCACTCACTTATTGCTAGATAAATCCAGTTTAACGTGACCTGTCTTTACAAAACCTATTTGGCCAGTAAACACATGTCTTCCAAGAAACCATTCCATGCATTCAATGAAGTAGCCAAGGATCTCAATTTTGTCCCCTTCCTGGAAACTCAGCTCTTCTGATACAATACTTTCATAATTCATTACAGCTAGACAGGATCCCATTGCTGTGTAATAAAGAGAAATAATATTTGCAGATAAAGACATTTAACAGTAGAAATACACTTAATAAAATAGCAACTCAGCAGAACGTATTTAACAAAAGACATTCAGGAACCTGTGAGTTGAAAATCTGCTGTGACAAGATTTAAAGCCTCCAAACCTCATTGGTTTGGTTTGATGATTAGATCAGTAAATAGTATAAAATACTCGTTTCCCAGTTGTCTAAAATTTTCTCACAATTCTATCAGATTTCATCATGGAGCAGCAAAAAGAAATGTTTTAAATCCTTACTTTCCCTCTTACAAAGGGCTCTGAACTTGGGCCACAGTGAAGAACTTGAACCAATTTTGACCCAATTAAAACATATGGGTATATACTAGTCAGGACTGACATCATGGAAAAAAATAAGCCATATTTGCTCTCTAACCTCAAACCATCTGCATAAGTTTTATTTCTCTGGCAGTATGAGATAAAGCAGTGTGAAAGATCCACAATTACATTGGTGTCTTTTCTGAGGCATCCTCAACTCAATTACTCTGTACTACCTTGTGTAGTATTTAGGAGGAAAAGGGGAAAGACAAGACTTTAGAGTTCGACTCTTTAGAGTTTAATCTTAGATAAATCTATACTCTCATTAATTTTACTGCAAACTAATTTTGAAAGCTGCTTCCCCACTCTAATACAATGGACAAAAAGTTGTTGAGCCTTTTAGAGTCTGTTCTAGCCAAAGCATAGAGTAAATTTGGGGCTATTCTAACACTGATGTTTGATTGAAGTTTCTTACCAACTCTTCTGATGGATTTAGATTCATTTTTATATGAAAAATCAATGGGATTAGAAAACCCTTTAAGAAACCATCTGAAAGCAAAAAAATAAATTGAAATTAGCGTACAGAACACCTCACTAAGTGTTGTGACAGTAACAGTCATGTTTAAATTACATATGAAAACTGATGTGTCCCTCCCACAATTACCTTTCAATTTCAGCACTGCCCATACACTTCAGACAACACTTACATTTTGATTAATATTAGTAGTAAAAGTACTGCTACTTCAGGAAAACCAACCAAACTGAGAAAGCTGGGCTATTTTTCCCTGCCCCAGGTAGAGACATCTCTAAGCAGACGTGCATATGTGAATCAGATGTATATGAAATAGGTAGGTGGAGTCAGGTACCTACTGATGGAAAGGCTCCAATGGCTCCAGAGAAGCGTTAGACCACGTGTGCATGTCACTATCCAAAGATACTCCTGTTACATCTTCAGTAAAAGCCCCAGTCTCAAAATGCATTGTTTCATTGTCTGTAACCATCACCTTTTGTATGGTATTATCAGGATATAAAACAAAAAAAGATCCTAAAACAAAAGCAGTTGAGCAGATGTCATTTTATGTAATTTTTTTGTGTCATATAAGCCTTAAAACTGTCTCCAGGAGCATCAGTAATATTCATTTAGAAACTGAACATCTGAACTTTGTCAAGAATTTTCTTACTGATTGTTAAATATTCATACATTTCTGTCTAGTGTGTCTTTCAGTCAAAAAAGGCCATAGATGGTATCTTAAGGAAGCACAGAGCCCTCTGCTGCAATTCTGCATATTCCTATTGCAGAAACAAATCATCCACCTATCCTGCCATCCTGTCTCTGGCAGTACCAGCAGGTGATGCTGTTTAGGAGAAGCACATGAGCCTGGCAACTGTTTATAATCCTTCTTCTGCACATCTCCGGAACCTGCAATAATATTAAGCAAGTTGGAATGTACATCACTCCCTAATCCTTTTGGTGTCCATTTATGCACCAGCTGCACATGAATTTCCTCAATCCCTTCATGATCTCACTGAACCTAATCTGTGTTTGTTACTCTCTTTTCTCTTTACAGTGTGCATTTGCAGTGAGTAAATTTAAACTTCAACTTCATTAGGTACTTGAATAGGTCTTAATGTCTGATTTGGGGATGTTAAATAAAGATGCTTCCCTGACCCTAGCCTTAGCATGTACAGTCTTACTTACCTTCCTGTACTAGGAGGCTTCTGTACATCAAATTTAATGATTTTTCATTTATAGAGACTTCAATTCCTGTATCTTCCTCCTCTTGGGAATATAGCCAGAAAGACTGGTCTAGGAATAAATTCTCCATGCAATGATTTATAAAACCTAGGAAAAAGAAAATCCAATTTGTTTTCTTTGCCATTTTACAGTATTACACAAAAAATACAAATTTTCAGAGAGTTGGAGACAACTCCATTATTTAATGCACAGTGTATAGATCACAAAATTGTGGTCAACAAGTTCCCAGAAATTATGTGCAATTGAATACAAATTAACATACTGAACTATTGTGTAGTGAAATAACTTTACCCAGTGAGTGGTAGGTTAGAAACTTCCATATTTCTTCAAAAGTTTTAAATGTCACCACTATTAAATCTTGATCACTGTAAATAGACAGGAGTCTGGCAGAAAGCTCCTAAAAATCAAAACCAATAATTTAATTACAATTACACCAGATTTAAGCACAATTTCTCACTAGGTAACACTTAGGCTAAAATACTATACATTCAGGATTAAAAAATAATCCAGGATTTTATCTGTATGAGATACCTGTTCTTTAACATACACCTACAACATACAGGGAGCCAAATTTTAATCTGACTCTTGCTGAAACTGACCGTTTCAGTGAGGTTAAAATTTACAGAGGAAAAAAAGATGACACTGAGTGAGACCAAAGGTTTGTCTAGTTCAGAAATGTCCATGTATAGTCATATGTATAACCATGTAGTCAAATGGATATATATAGGCAAGCACATTGTAGTTCTTTCCAAGAATATCCTCTGCACAGAGTGGTTTACAGCTTGAGAAATGCCTTTGTCAGACACGTGGACATTAACATTAAATAGTGGAAAGGAGCTAGTTTGGGGGGTTTTTAACTTGAAATTTCTCACTTCACTGTAAATTTTTAGGTTCTGCGACCTCGTGGTGTAGATCATCCTCAGATCTCTGTACACACAAAAATGCAGCTCCTTTAATGCAACTTTGAACCTGCTTCCTAGTTTTGTCAGTCTTGATCCAGAAGAGATATTGAATAATTATTTCCAAGATCACTCTTTTTAGATTGAAACAAATATACTGAGGTATTATTTTTCTTTTTTTAAAGATGTAGTAATTTTTTTTTAATCCTCATTTGTACTGGTTCACATTGCTAGAATAGCATTAAATTACACTTCTAACAAGGATAAGAAATTATAACTGTAAGTGGTAATGATGGATTTTAAGTTATTCCAGAAATGCAAAAAGGAACAACTACATAAACCTTCAAATAAGTGAAAGAAAAACATAATTTGATGGATTCTAGACAGAGAGGTGTAACAGAGTCTCGTTGAGCTCCAGTTTGTAGCTTAAAAACAGGGCTCCCCAGCGATGCTGGCTATTGCCTTTCAGGGAAATACAGAGAACTGTGTAATTTATGAGACAAGTATCTGAATCACTATCTCAGAGAATAAATCAAATGTAAAGCCAACAGGTATGATGCTACAGTACCCTTGCTTCCATCACATTAAAATTGAAATGCAGCTTGAAACAATTGAAGGACTGATCAAGAAATTGATTCTAACTCAAGGCAGCAGGGAGGAAATTGTCCCTCAAACTTTTTCTATAATCTGAGTAGATGGAGTGATCCACTGATTTTATGACTGTTACAGCACAAATTTAAAGTATCTCTGAATTAATTCTGTTTACCATCCATATTTTCAATTCACACAATCTGAACATATTAAAATATAAAAGTCCAACCTAGGTTTCTTCAGCAGGCATGTCTCATCACTGCTTTGATCTTCTGCATGCACCTTTCTACGCTAGATTACATATTAATGAGAGCCTGAAAGGTATTAATAAGTTTCCAACACATTCTAAATTATGTAGCCTCAGGGGCTTCATGCACTGCTGAATATCAGAATAACATTCTAACAAAGCTTAACATTATCAATCTTGTTTCCTTCAAAGCCTTTTCCAGTCTGTTTCTAATAAGGCCACAAATCCAGTCCCATTTGTTTACTCTTTTCCTTTGCCTCCCAATCCCATCTTCCTTCCCCCACCTCTCTCTAAACAAAACCCAGAGCAGAGATGCAGAAGTAGAGACTGTTTGCGCAGCCACAAAGTCAGCAGCCTGGTGGTGGGGTGGTCACAACACATCAAAGGAAAATGGTATAGAAACATGTGTTTGGATTATTCAAAACCATAACTAATTAAGATTTCAGCAGTTTGGTTTGCTAGTGAAGGAGGCTGGGATCCATGGTACAGAAAAAAAAAAAAAACCAACAACAAAAAAAAAAAAGACATCAGAGGTTAAGTGGTATCATTCTGATTTTTTTTCAAGAGGGAGGAGGAGACTAACCATTATTCAAAGGAAACCTCATTGGTTGCAGGGGACAGGTTTAATTTAAAAAAAATTAAAGAAGTAATAAAATTTGGCCAACAATTGTATGCTATTTATAGTTATGGCCATTTAGCCCTAGGAAGTCCAATGCTTAGGCTATTCTCTTTCAGACATCCTCTTTGGCTTAGCAGTGAGCTTCCCAGGAAGTTAGCATGCCAAATAACTCCAAGTGTCTAGAAACTGAAGTGATGAGTCAATACAAGGGCAAATTAAAATAAATCAAAGCCCCATTATTTTCCTTGAAGTAAATGAAAGCAGAAAATTTTTAAAATAAACTCATTCAATTACTTAAAAAGGTGGGTTTATTTATTTTACATCAATTTGATGTTCCAGTAATTCAATATTTCTAAAGCCCCTAAATGTTTTCAGGCCACAGGAAATTGGTCATTCAAATTCAAGCACTCAGCATATAGATGGAAATAGGACCCAAATATTTCAGTATTTCAGCAGACTATTTCAGTAGCACAGAGGGTATTATCTGAATAAATAAAACAATTTCCAAGCAATTGACTTACACTGAAGACAGTCATCACCTCCTTGTTGTCATTTTCCAGAAGACGGAGCTGCCCTCTGAGCTGTCTTTGGAGCCTGGCATTGGGACTTCCACTCTTTCTTTTCACCATTGTTAACTTCAAGGAGATATCTGGAGCAGAATACCCATTTTCAGTACTACAAGCTTTGTGAGTCAGCTTTGCAGAAACAGAAAATGCCTCAAACTCATAGAATACACATTAAAATATATTTTTTTTCAGCTTCAGAGACAGGCACACAGAACACCAATCTACTGCATATTTCTTTTACATTTTTATTATCTTGTAGACCTAGGAGCCTAGCATGAAATTTTGAGAGACAACTAATACTTATGGATGGAGAAGGGGAAAAAAAGGATGAAAAAAGCAAGTAGATTGCTAATTTGTCAGTTTAGACAGCTCTGGACATTGCAAACGTGCTGAGATTTCCAATTATTCCATGCATATCAAAAATCATAGCAAACAAATAGTGGCACCACCAAAAAAAAAACAACCCCTGAACAACAGATAGTTCAGCATGTTACAACCCTTCATACTAATCTTAAATTCAAAGCTATCTGACATGTTACCCCCACTACTTCAAAAGGCTTTTATAACTCACATGTTGTAAAAGCTGTTTCTCAACTAAGCCAGTTGAGCAGTACCAACCAAGGTAAATGGCCCAGCTAAAAGCTCAGTTAGATGATTTTCTGAGCACATCTGAAAGCAGTTAGATACCTATTGCCAAGCTCTTCTCTTATGAGAAGCTTTTACTACAACTAAGAGTACAGCTCCAGCCAGCTTCTCTCACATAAAGAGGATCTTTGATAAAGCTGCTTTCATTCTGCATTAATTTGTTAATTTAGCTCAATAACAGTAAATCATAAATTTTCAGACATCCAGATGGGCACATATAAGCCAATAAAACCCAGTCAGGAAGAATTCCAGTTGCAAAGTATGTAAATAGGTCACATTTCCAGCAATAGGGGACTGTTGTGCATACAAAATATTCCACCTCCTTTAAGTTTCATATTTTGATCTGATAAAATGGATGTTTTTCACATTCTTGTCTAATATGCTGCATCTTGATCTCTTTTCAGAGGACTTCCTATGCATGTCTGCAGGAGTTTTACCATGACTTGCACTTAAATTACTCATTACTTTAAGGTCAAGAAGGGTGGCTCAGAAATATAAACCTGTGTTACTGAATTACATGGCCTGTCCCTTTAAGCTGTGGTCATATAGTCAATTGTTAGTAGAAAGAACACAAATGAGAGTCTCTGAATGTTGTTCAGATCACTGCTAGAGCAGAATTATTGACCTTTTCATTTTACCTGAAAACAAAACATACAAGAGAAGACTAACTTAAAAATGTATACGTTCATTTTACATAATCAAATTGTAATGGTAGACATAATCTGACTCTTATAGAAAGTTAATGTTAATGAAACAATTGTTACATTGAATTAAAACAACAGAAATACAGCTACTTCTGTCAAAAAACCCCTATAATAATGCCTTATAGAGATGAAATATGGTCTAAAACCCCATTATAATCTCCTGTGAGCCCTGACCTGCATGTCCAGTTACAAAGAACACAAATTCTGTACACAGCATGACAAGCAGGTACATAAAGCACAAATAGTTTGACTAGAAATAACCATATGCCTGGGGAAGACTCTGCCACTGCTGTGATTTGTCAGGTCAAGCCAGAGAGCAGGGAACTGCTCAGTGCTGGTTTTGGTGGCACAAGAAGGGAAATGTGCCAAGACCCTCAGTTCACAGTGCCTGCCATGAGCCCTCCAGAGGTGATGCCTATTGAACCCACTTACTGAAGAACTGCACTCAACTGACACTTCACTGAAAATACAGCAGCAATAAAAATGGTGGTCTAGAAAGGCCAGAAACTTTAATAGATAAGACATTTGAAGGATTGAAAGGCATATGTAAAATAAGTGATTAACTTTTTACTTTTGGTTTGTTGTTTTTTTTTTTGTAACCAGTACAGTATAGTACATAAATTATTTCTGGATTTTATAGCAGTTGCTCCCTTTTTTGTGAGAAATTCTCAACAAATCTCATGTACAAGTTGGTCACTTCACAAGTGCCATGAAATACATTATAAACCTTACAGGAGTGATGACTGCAAATGTTGACATAATTGAGTTGTCTCAAAAATAAAAAGCAAGCAATGAGAAAAGCATTATAACATAAAGCTAGGATGGGGGGAAAAACGCCTTACCAGTTGGAAAATTCTCTGCCTGACTGGGAAGGGTCCTTGGACTCGCATTCATGTATTTCTCACTTGGAGAACACTCTATTATGATAAATGAAAGAAATGGTTATGTGCCTTTTCTAGGTCATATAATTCACACTTTAAAAAGCCCGACAAAATACTCCATGCTTTCAAAGCATTTGATGCATCAGATAATTTCTAAGAGAGAATAACTATTTTCTCCCCTTCCTGCTATGTAATTCCCAAACCGCACAAAAGGTATCTGCAGAATATTTCTTTCCTCCTGGGCTGGAGGGAGAAGTTAAATCTTTATTGCATCATTTTGATGTGAAATTTCAAGGTGGACAATTGGTGGAAAGACAGGTCCTCAGGAAACAGAATTCTCATTTGGGAGGGAGCAAGGGTCAGACCTATTTTCTCTTCCCTTTCACCTACACTGAAAATGTCTCCTACTGATGCTTCAGTGGTATAAATTGCTGTGCCTTGTACCGGTTGATACTTGGAGAAAAATAACTTGTCTTTATCTGTTACACATATATGTAATATTGTGAGGGAGTGCTGTAAAATCAAGGGATTTAAAGTTTCAGAAAAATATCACAAAAAAAAAAGTTTTGCATTAATAGTAATCTGTTTTTTTTCCTTTAGCTCGTATTTCTTCCTGTCCTTTAAGGAATGATATATTTTCATGCTGATAAAACACCCACTGCAACCACTTCCATTTTCTCAAGGCTCCTTGGGCAAGTGTCAGTGAAGACAAAGCTCCATATTTACAAGAATAAAAGTGAAAGAAATAGATCTTTCATTTTCAGTAAAAATTTTCTGAGGTAATTCTTATGTATCCCAAGACATTATCCTATGAAGCTCTGCTTTAAAAAAAACCCTGTAATATAGCAGGGCATGGTAATTTCAAAGTCTCTTGCATCTTCCCTCAAGTGCATCTATGAATGTTACATGAAAAAAGCCATGCAAATAAATAAGGATACATAAAATAGAGTTTTCCCATCTCACAAAGAAAGGAAGTAAGCACTAAAAACATTGTCTTTAAGGACTATTACCAGCACATACTCAAATCAGAAACTGAAATCCCCAAACACTTTAGTTTTGTAGGGTTTTGGTTGGGTGTTTGACAGAAGCATTGGGGTTGGGATTTTATCTATTATCTTAATATGGACTATATGATGTTTGTTTTTAAATAGAAATTTGGTTCTAAGCTCACCACAGTGCAGGCTGACTGTGTTTATGAAACTTTGTAAATTTAAGTGCCCTAGAGCTTCTGGGACCAGACTTACCTGTAGTTCTGCTTTTTCTGGTTTTAGTCACAATTACAAACACAGAAGTTGTCAAAACTTTGACAACATATTATCCTTTTGATAATCATGTAATTGTTGACAAGGACAACAAATTAGCATATGTTTTTGATATGTGACATGAACTATTATCACTATTATTTTGATATTAAACACTATAACTTTCCTTGAAAGGTAAGGTTATCAAGACACTAATATCCATTTCTGTGACTTTTAGGAAAAGGTAAATGCTATCAGAAAGCATTTGAATTACTTACCATTTTAATTTAAAATAATAGTTTGCTGTTAAATTTGAGTAAAAGGGTAAGAAAAACTATAGATGCAGTTTGAATATGTTTAAACTGTTTAAAATATTATAATTAGGTTCGAAAACTTAATATGAACATCTACTTAGTGGAATGTCTTGCATACTTCTTGGAAAGCTAAAGAGCAACTTTATACTGCCCTGGGATGCTTGTACCTGGTCTTTGATGTCAGAAACATTGCAATTGTAAACAGAAAGAGACTGGGCAAGGAACAGGACATATACTTTTAAATGAAATAGTTTGAAATAGTTTTTTCCATGATTGTTTAAAGTATTTTCACATTCAAGAAAGCTCTTGAGTTTACTGTAAACTAAGAGCCTGGCTGTTGCCACCTATCTATGTCTCTCCACTCCTCTACCCAAAAGGTCCTTCTGATTTGCATGATTTTAGTCCACAAAGTTGGTTTTCTTTTGCACAAAGGCAGTATTACACCTCTGATGAATAAGAAACTTTAAAAAATTATTAAAATAGAAACTTGGCTTCTGAATCTTACAGATATCACAAAAAGTGCTAGAAAAAGAACTTATATTTCAGTACCCTGGGTCTTGGGTTCTGATATTTTTCATCTCCTCTTATCTTACTAAAATATAATCCTTTTGCCTGACCCAAGTGAATTTCAGTGTAGATTCTTCAACAGTCCAGTCTATGCAATGTTTATATGGAGGAAACATAGCTGCTTGTTTTATTTCAAAAAAAAAGCCCATCTGGGTTCTGTGATTCTGTGAAAAACATATGACAGTTTTCAGCTTGTGCACCACTTAAAAAACACAATAATTCAAGCACAAGGAGAAGCTGGGAGCAGAGGCACCAGGATGTACTGTTTGATGTCTCACCTGTTTGTTCTTGCATCATGTCCATCCCAACTTTGTCCCTGACAGTGCTGATGACAGCATTGCTCTCCTCATGTTTGCAGTCACACCTGCACATTCCCTGCTCTGTTTCTTCCCTCTCCAAGTTCCTGTCTTGCTCTCCCTCCAGAGCAGGGACAGTGGTGTTAGTGCTGAGCACAGATGTGCCATCTGCCAGTCTCAAACTCTCCATAATTTGAAGCTCTTCACAGTGATGCAGTTAGCATTATCAATGACCTGCAAAGGAAAAAAAATCAATATTAAAAAAAAAAAAAAAGCCAGAAAAGATGAACATATTCAAGAGCTCTCCCTCTCCTGCAAGAGCTATTTTTAATTGTAATATGGATTAAAGAGTTTCCTATAGACTTCTTTCAGAGGAACTGTTGTGTAACACCCAAATTTATCCCAGAAAAAGCTCCTGCAATGAGGTGGCATCACTGCTTTAGGAACAAAGCACTAGGCTTGGCTAACAGCAACATTCCAAGGCCTGAAGTGAAATGTACTTGTGCCCACTGCTAATTATTCATTCTTGGCCAGCTATAAAGCAGAGCCTCCCAGGGATAACATCATTCACATTAACAGAGGAATTGCAGGGGAAAAACATAATTTTCTAAAGGTGACAAGAATGGAACAAGTACTGCATGCTGAATTTAAATAACAAAGAAGGTTTATATAAATTCAGCTAAAGAATGAATCCTCCACAGGAGCCCACTGTGCAGGAAGACAGGCATCCAAGGATCCAAGTATTACTTTGCAGCAAAGCAGAAAAAATGAAGCCCTACTGAAGCTAGAGACTGAGTCTGGCAGCAAGACTCCATTTGGCATGGTCAGGAAGAAGGAATAAAAATGGAAGTAGAGCACGAGTAGCTGCAAGCTTCACTGCTCCCCCCAGTCACTGAGGTGAGGCATCCTGCAATCCCATTTCTTGGACACAAGCTACTTCATATATTACTATATATTACTATATGCAGCCAGACCATCAGCCAAAGCACCTGCAAAGGATGTGACTCACGTAGCCAGAACATGCCCACTGATATTTACACCCTTTTCCTCAGTGGGCTTGCACATGTCTCAATTTCATAAAGCCACAGGATAGATTTTACTTCAGTCCTGTCATTTGGATTTAATCTGACTTCCTCTGTGTTTACTCCAGCCATACTCATTAATGAGCTACATTCATGATGAGTGTCCAAGGTTGTGATCTCTGGGAAATTTCATCTCATTTGTTTTCCAGCAGAAATTGGTTAAATCAGAAGCTGTAGATGAAAGATGCACTTCTGCTCCCCTAAAGCCTCAGACCTGGTCAGGCCTGGTCACCTAGTATCCACTTATGATCTGCCTTCAGTCTGGCCAAGAAATGTCTCACTTCTCTACTTACCATACAATGGAGTGTGGTTCTGGCTTTTTTTCTTCAGAACCCTGCCTCCCAACACTTCTTGCCTTCCAAGCTTCACATCATAGATCCCTAAACCTGAGCAAACCAGGTACCAATGTGAACAGCACAACAGCTGCCAGCAGCCTGCCAGGGTAGGCAGGTACAGGAGACAAGGCAGGATCTGTCTGCAGAACTTTCCTGCTCTTTTACAGTCATTGAAACCTTTATCCCAAATGAGCACTTATTGAAAAAACAGTGAACTATATATAGTCTGAGGCAAGTTATGCAATTATAGAAAATTAATGAGGTATAGTTACAGGTTGTATGACCAGCTCAGAGAATTAAATCATAACCATATCTACCACAAGTTAATGAAGTATGAAGAAATCTAGGCTGGATTTTGCTTTAATGTTTTCATTGTCCCATTTTGCCATTTATTCAAAAGTGCCTATCAGAGTGCTGAGGCTGACTTTCAAAAGATAGTTTTGGTGCTGCATCACAGTTCTCTACCTAAAGCTATGTGTAAAAATTCATATATACACCTATGAAACACAGGTGGTAACTCAAACACAAGTAATTTTTCTCCCTTCTCTCACAAAAAACCATTTTCATTCATATATTTGGTTGACAGTAAAAAACTGCCTATCAGACTTGATGACCTAGTTATAAATGATTGAAAATACAGGCTTGCCAAAGGCCAAACTCACTTTGCCAGTGATCTGTTTTTCCATTTATATATCTGATCTTTTCCTTGAAGTAATGACAGTAGCTATCACCATTCTTTTCATTACTGTATCAGGATTATATGTTATGTATTCCAATTTTCACACTCAGAAATTAAATACTTTTCTGCATATGTTTTGTAAATAATAGTATCTCCTGTTGATGAAGATGTAAATATTTTGGTATTAATGACAATTTAGTTCCAAAGGATGTTGTTTAAATTACATTGTTCTATGAATCCAAAGCCAGCTGTTATTTTTAGATCAGGATTACCCTTAATCCCAAAAATGAAATTCAGTGTTCAGATTATTAATTTTTTTCCATAAGCTCCTATCCACAAGAAAAAACATCATCCTGCACAAAATTTAGGAAAACAAACATACTCTGACTGGAATTATTAGAATTCAGTTGAATTGGAGAAGCAATATTGATAAAATTTTTCATGTCTTCTACATCTCCTTCTGTTTGTAAGGTAACATATATGCAGGTCTGTGAATGAACCTAGAAGGCTTGGTGCTGTAAGAGCAAGTAGGACATCTGAAAAAAATCATAACTGATATGATCTCTTTAAGAAGATTCAGTCATAGAGCCTAAGCCAAGGGGGAAAAAACCCAGAATGAGTGAAAGAAAAGCAAAACAGGTATGTCATTTTGTATGTTTTCTCTGGATTCTTCCATGGTACACAGATGAAAAACTCAAACCTCAAACATTTTTAGCAGCTGTGTTCTCCTCTACAGATTCCTTTCCCATTTTTAATGTTTCCTTAACCACCAAATGTCAACCCATGTGGCTTTGTGTAAATACTGACAACAAAATAGTAAACTTTCCTGTAGCTAGGCCCCTTATCTACCCTTTGAATGTCTATCTGGCATCTAGGTGTATCCTAAGTGACATAAATTTGGTCCCAAGGGACAAGGATTTAATAGAAATTTACATTACATCTCTGTACTTTTATTATCTGCCTTTAACTATCATGGAAGTACCCCAAGACACATAAGCAAAGCTACAGTATAATTATCCTATTTATTATGCTGATGCTTTCTCAATTATTAAATGGTTCTACCACAAATTAAAGCAGGTTTAATGGCACAGAACCAGAGAAAAACATTCATCCAATATAAAGCAGCTCTAGAGAATATTAAACTGCAGTGCTTGAGCCACTCATTTTTAGAGATTTTTTTCATAAACCTGTAACACTAGTAAGTGTAATGGTAAGTTAGCAAGTAACCATTTGTTGATAGCAACAAATACAAGACTAAGATCTTCAAGATTAAAGATCTAGCCCTCACCATATAAAGTTTGTCATCTCTAATTAGTTCTTACAATCCACATTTATGTGTAGATTATGCATACCGACTAAGCATTTCATTTATAATTTAGATAAAGCTATTTTTCTCATGCTCTTAGATGTTTGACCAAAAAAATTCCAATTTGGTGCAGGAAGTTGGCCACAAAACGTGATGATCTTCCTGTTTTTCTGGACCCAGAGCCAACCTCTACTCAAAATAAAAGCCACGCAGTCAAGATGTGGCACTTCCCAAGCTCAGGGGACCCTCAGTTTCCAAGGCAGCAGAGAGAGGAGTGGCAGATGCTGAACAGCTCAGCACCTTGAGTGTTCCTGGGTGCCCTGGTGTCCTCCCTCCCTGGACACTGGGAGTGTGTTCAATGGCTCTGTGTGCTGCCCCACACCCCTATCCAGATTCCTGAAGCTCAGGTCACTCCACCTTCCCTGTCCCTTCTCAGGGCACAGCAGGCAGGAAAGGACAGTATCCAACAGCTGTGGAACATCAGGTGGAAATGAGACACTGTTTTTCCTTCTGGAAGTTAAATAGAGTAATTCCTTTATCATGTTTTTCTGTGTGTTGCTGCTTCCTTTTCACTGAGTGTTTTCAAAGCACAGCTAAGCAGAAAAAAAAAAAAAAAAAAAATATAGCTTGAGATTTTCCATGTTGGCTGAGGGTTGTTTTTCTCCCCTGCCTTTTTTTTTCCTATTTTATGAGGCATTGTGGATGACAGGAACACCAATTCATTCCCATTTAAAGGGTGTTGTAGGAGAAAACCAATAACATTCACTGAACCAGATTCTCTCTCTCCATTTAAAGGTAGATTTCTGAGACTAGGACCTGGTATACTAAAATAGCAATAATAGTTGCCTAAAACCTGTATGCAATACAATTTCTTTTTTTCATTCATCATCTTCCCTCTAGGAGCCTCAGGACAATGTACTAATGACTTACTAAAGACCTGTCTTGCAGCTATACTGCCCTAAATTAATCAAGGTCATTTTCCCAAACTGACACTAGAGTAGTTATTTTATTCCTTCCTTCCAGTTTCAATTAACATTTCACATTTTCTGTATTAGGCTACAAACATCTTAAAGCCAAGATCATTACAAACTTTTTCCCTAGAGAGTAAATCACTTGATGTCTATGAAATTCAGTCACAGGCATGAATGTAAGAAAAAAAATCCATATTAGGTTCTGTATAGGCAACAATTTTTTATGTATTCCACAGAAAGGTAAGCAAATCTATATTTGGGGTAAACAAACTTAGGAATGTCAGTGCTTTCCAAAAATGGAAGATTGACCTCTTTATCACGGAAGTAACTTTAGTTTAGTTAGCAATTCTCAGTAAACAATGTTGCAAGCGGTATCATTGTTCCCAGCTGCTCTACAAACAAAAAAGCCCTAGCAAGTTTCAGAGATGCAATGGATACCTTTAAAAGCTTTAGCCCTCTCTATGATTAATTTTCTTTATATCTCAGTATCACTGAAATATATTTTCCATCCTCAACACAGCTCTAAAAGCACCATACGTTCAAAATTTCCAAGTTTAGATATGGAAAATTGGAGACTAAACTCCACAATCTCCTAACTGCTTAAAAATAAGCACAAACTCCAGGGATGCTTTAAAACAAAAAGCAGATCAGTGATTTTTTTTTTTCTAAATCACTGTTAGAAAACTATAAAAAGCATCTGTGAATCTCAGTACTTTATTCTGAGTGCTGGATGTGACAGAACTTGGCCTGTGGCAGATAATGCAGAGGAAAAAACATAGGAGCTGTTGCTACAGAATCGCAGCTCAGCTGACACCACACTACCTAGAAGAGGGAAATAGAGAAGCACAGAAAATCCCAGCAGATCCTCATAACTGTGACAGATCACATTTACACATGTTTTCCAGTGATTTCATTATGGACACACCAAAAAACAGAACACTATCAAAATTACCCTTTTAACTGGCTGCAATTCCAACACATTGACAATAAACTCACAGTCAAATACCAGACCACAAGGACCTAAAACAGAGCAAAAGAGGGAGATGTAGACATAGAACACAGGACTTCCCCTACCTTTTCCAGGTCTGATCCACTGTAACATGCTGGTAAAGAGCAGGCAGATCCCTGTCTTCCTCAGCTCTGCTCAAAACTGACTCCAGCACAGCTCTTCCTGTTTGACCTTCTTATCTTTCCTGTTGATTGCACAGCCTGGCTTGCATGTGGCCAGTACAAAAAGTTGTCTATTAACCAATACTGTTAATTTCAAAACTTTTTTTTTTTTTAAGAAAGAAACATTCCTGAGAGTGCAGTTGTGCTACTAAAGTTCATTATGCAAAGCAGAAATGTATCAAGTGTGCTGGAAGGTTCATTTACACACTCCAGCTTTTCAAAGTAATAGTTCATTGTGGCATTGTGCATTGGTGGCTAAATCAAGGGACACATCCAGGCCATTGTGTTAAAAAAAGCATTGTTCAGAAAAAAGTATCAAACTGTCCTTCAGATTTTGTCCAGGGCTTTGTCACCCCTTTGCTTTTGATTGAAAAATTAGATTTCTTGCTATCATTACAGCTGCAAAAAACACTGATGAAAAAATTGTTTGGCAAAAAATTTACACATACATGCTCAGGTTTAAATTGCAGAAGTGTATTATTTAGCAGACCTATCATGCACTACGCAACATTAAATATCAGTTTGGGGAGTTGAGCAAGACTGTTGTGGAATGCACAGTTTATCTTCCATGTAACAAGACTGAGCCATGTGCCATATCCTAAATGACCCACAAAAGCAGTGGGGCTTGAGGTGATGGGCTGTCCCCGCTGCACTCCTGCTGTCCTACAGCTCTTGCCAGCAGGAGTTCCAAAACCAGACCCTTCCATTGCCTCTGAGACCTTAGTTATGACTCCTGCCAGCCCATCTCAAGGAACATGAACTTAAGAGTTGTTTATAAACATTAGAAATTAGGTATTAATTATAAATCATGCTCTTATTTACCTTACTTAATCCCATCACACATAAACATGAATTATAAATGCTACCTCACACTGATCAGGCAGTTTGTTCCTGCAGTGTGCTTGGGAACCCTCCATTTTCCCAGGAATTATGAAGTTGTAAGGTACTCAAGTGACTTTGTGAATCAAAACCAACCAATCATCCCAGAGGGAATTAAATTGATATTGCACTATAATACAGTATACAAAACATAGCACTTCATACCACTACTAATTTGTGTAGTAACTATGCCAACAGCATGAAATACCGTACTTCTGTCACCACTTTACTGACTAATTTTCCATGAGTTTCATAAATGTCTAAGTCTTTTCATCACATTCATTTTATCTGTATATTTAAAGATAATATTTAATTACATTTTATTACATCAGTTCTTCAGTGGTATTCCTCTTTTTTAATATGATTCAAAGTAGTTTTGGGGAAAAAAAAACCTCAAAGAGTCATCTAAGCCTATATTTTTCCCAATAGATAATAATCTTTTAGTCTGTACTTCTGAGTCCCAATCACTGTAGAATCTACCACTGATTAGTATATTCCTAAAAACTTAAAAGATACAACTAATTTTTGGTTTAGAGTACTCAAATTAGGAGAGATGCAACTGACTTCAAGAAGCACATAACAAAATAGCACCAACTGAACTCCAGGCTCCTTAGCTCCCTTTTCCATATCATCATAAAATAGTTTGGGTTGGAAGGGACCTTTAAAAATTGTCTTATCCAGCTCCTCCCTGATCTTGAACCAGATCAGAAATCTTCTGCTTCCTCTATGATTTTACTCTGAAGTCATGCTCCACGGTATTTCATCACACCACAGCCAGTAGTTCAGTCCTTGGTGGTGTATATGGACATGTAGTTTAGGTGGAAACAAGAAGAACAAAGTTCTCAGCTTTAAGGTAATGACATCAAAAGTTGGCCCTGGACTTCCTGTTGCCTTATTGGAAGAGTACTAATCTGCATTACAAAAATCAGATGAATAACTTAATTGGAGAGCTGCTCTCATGAAATAACTCCAGAGACCAATATACTGCAGCAAACAGGAAAAAAAAAAAACCCAGGTAGTACAGATTGGTTTCCATATCAGTAATCACATTGCCTATACTACATTCTAATTACTGTGAATTGTGCTACCTGTTTCAGGTTTCCTTTTGCTAAAAATAGGCTTCAAAGTTGTTTCTTCTACTCAATTCTATAACTGGTAAAATCACATGAAGACTTGATGGTCCTGTTTATGTTGGGTTGTCCCTGATCTCTTCAGAATTATTAAAAGAAGCTGACAGGAGCCTGGGGAGGACATTGAGTGTTGATAAACACACTTCCTCTAATTGTCTCTCTCAGGCATTGCTTTTTGTCATCCTGTTTGTCTGCCCTTCTGCAACTGAATGCTTGTCTGACCATTTTCCACCTCAGCAGCTTGTTTTAGGAAAAACAATACGTTTTTATATTAAGGCCAACCTATACCTTCAATTATAACTACTATTCCATCACAGCTGGGGAAATACCTATGAAAGAACAGTCTACTGCCAAAGTGAATAACTCTAACTTATAAAAATATTGAGGCATAACTCATTTGATTATTCACTGATAAGTGACAGAAATACCAGTTTTTGGTGAGAAGGGATCTTTCTACACATTTTACTAAATTCTTGTCTGATTTCTTTTATCCCAAGTCCAATATATGTTAACAAGCTTATTGCCCCTTGCTGTTACCGATCATAAAACCATCCTGTTGAATGTTTTGCTGAAACTGGCATTTCCCATTATTTACATGGCACAGCAAATTTGAAATCACACAAGATACTGACTGTTGTCTTGGCTAAATTAGTCTCTGTTTGTTCCCCTTTCATCTAGTAATTGAGGTACACCCAGTTAGAAAGAAATACAATCTGTACCACAAAGTTTAAAAAGAAATATCAATTTCAATATCAATTGAGCCCCTAGATGTGAAAAACATTCAGCTTGAAGTACTAACTCACAGTGGAAACCTTTTAGCAAGTTTACCCAATTATATCAATGCTAGCCAGATTATCAGCACGCATGGATATTAGTTGTGTTATGTTCATGCTATGATTGCACACAACTTCCACAAAAATAGGTTTAGCCATATGTTTCCTTTTGATTAGCATGTTATCTCTAGACAGCAACTGCATATAGAACTAGTTAAAGTGCTTTCTTCTGGTCTCCTGTCATCTTTGCATCTGCCTGCTTGAAACCCAGATAGCTTTACTTGCCCCCAGGTCTTCAAAAAACACCACCCCAGCTCCATAGCCAAGTTCAGAAAGGAAAAACAGAAAACATGAAAAGAAAAATATACTGCCACCCATCTGTACGGAAATGCTGTCGCCTTACAGTCTGCAGGAAAATGCTGAGTCAAAGCATCCAGCTGTTACACCACTTACACAGCTCCTGAGCTATTTACACAGCCCATACATAATGGCTACATTTGCTTACAATCAACAAATGCTAATAATAGATGTTACTGAGCTTGTTATTCCTAAGCACAAGAAGGACCATGGCACACGCCTGACAGAGCTTCCTCCCAGCTTTAGCATCTCCCAGATGCCACTGCTGCTCCCTTGAAAACACTTTTATCTGCAGACCAAAAAGCCAACATGCTCCTAACCAAGGAAGCCCACATTCAAACCTCAGCAGGCAAAAAGTGATCCAGTCATGACTGGATTCACAATTCCATCTCGGCCAGGGATCATAGACCTTCCCACAGCAGAGGAGAAACTTCCAAAAGTCTCATTAGCTCAGAATAAAAATTGCAATTATTACATACCACTTAGAATCACTAATACTTAGATTAATCATTTAATTTCTGTATGCTATGGCTGAGCAGGATTTATTTTCTGCCCCATAGGAATAACAGCCTCTCCAAATCAAGCACAAATTTTGGAGTTCCATGCAGCACAGAAAGCACATTACTTCTCAATCACCCCAAGCCAAATACACTGAGAGAACTTGTATTCACAAGCTTCAGCATAAGAAATGAGTTTTCCCTATTTTTCTTTCATCTTGCAAGTGGAATTAAATTCCTCTTGTCTACTGGAATTAACAAACCACTTGGCAAAACATCCAAGTATCAAGAAATTAGGAAATATATGTTGACATGGAAACAATAATTCTGTTAATCTACAAACCCCCAACTGTTAAGAGGAAAAAATGTGTACTTTACCAGGCACTTTACACTTAAGCTCCCACAGAATATCCTTTCAAAAAAAACCCCTTATTTTTTTCCCTTGACAGGCTAAATCCCCACCTTTTGCAGCATTATATAGGAATTAAAGGAAAAAGAGGAACTTCCTTTTATAATTAGGTGAAGTGATTTTTTAATTAAAGGTTAACTATTTTCAGCTGCTTGGAGTTGGCAGGTGGAAATAAGAATTTATTCTTAAGGAAACCTTTTTATAGGTAGCTACAAAATAATTATATATTATAACCATATATTGAGTAGAGATTATTTGTTATGCTGTTCAAATGGATCTGATATCTCTTTTCCTTCAGATGACTCTTTTCACAGGGTCACATATCCATCAAGGTTGGAAGAGACCTTCAATACCATCCAGTCCCACATCAGGCATTTAGAAAAGGGCACCCCTCAAGGCTTTTTCCCAGAATAAGATTTCCCACTGAGGTTGTCACAGCTTTTCTGCTGTCCTTTAAAGCAGAGGAAACTATGTCAGTAAATCTAAAACTGTTTATTCTGAGGAGTGGAGTAGAAAGCCACAGCTCCTTGATCTTAAAAAAGAAGGCGGAGGAGCAGCAGCAATCAATATTTAGTTCTGCTTCAATTCCTTCTCCCTTCTGAGGATTTGCATAAATGTGTACTATTTGAAATGTATTTTTGTATTTCTATATACATATTCAACTCTTTTCTTTACTAGCATGCCAGAGCACTTCTGGGATGGATAAAAAGACTTTCAAGAAAGAAGCACTTAATTTGCAGAACTGAAATTCTACCCATCTGTTTGGTGATTCTGCTTAGTGCTAAAAAGTGCAGGGCCATGGAAATTTATTTATAGGAGCTTGAATATATGTAGAATACAGATATTGGAATACAGATATCTCCTGAGCTAGTTTTGGCATTGAGAAAGTAAATTTTGACTTCCTTAGGCATTCAAAAAGTGCAGAAAAGATATTTCTATATGGATTCAGTAGGAATGAAAGCTTGCTTTTGGCTTTCCTAATGCTCTGTGGAAGGATATGCCTGAAGGAATATCTGGAAAACCAAAACCAATAGGTAGCCATTAGGATAGAAACAATCACAGAATTTCAATTTATTATCCTATAAGCTCTGTTCCATTCACTAAGTACAGCTTGGTTTAGTGTCAGTAGTTTTCCCTTTGATCAAGGTAGCCCAAAATTCTGTCTTCCTACAGTTTGAGGTTAGCATTTCCAACCACCAAAATGTCCACAGTAGAGAAAATCCTATAGCGATACTTCTGACTTCAACAAATAACTATAGAAGTCTGTCTTCACATAAAACTAGCAAAATAATTGGAATTTTTCCAAATTACTGCTGCCCTCTAGTTGAGACCCAAAGAAGGGTTTATGTGTCCATTTTTTGCAGCTTTATCTGTAGATCTAAGTTATAATTTCTAGTAAAAACTTTCCTCTCACATTTATCTCCTTAGACCATTTGGGCACAGGTACCAGAATTAGGTATATTAAAAGGTGTTCATAAACATAACAAGCACAACATTTTCTGCTTAAGTATCCAGTCTTGTACGCTTGAGGTGGTACATCTTATAAGAAAAATAAAATCTTTGAAAGGTATAATGCAACCCTCAGTCTTGAGAAATATGAGGAAAGATTTTGTATCTATATGGGAAAATCTAAGACAGTGGAACTTTTGTCAATATGGATCTGAAAACCATGAAAATTCTAGCTGCCTCCTGTCTGAAATTTGGCCTTGGAACCACCTTACAATTCCATTTAAGGACTTTTTCATTAAGTAGACTGTACTTGCACTGGCCACCACAGACAATGGTGTTAAGGTCTGAATGTGTGGGGAGATGCTATAAAAAGATTCCTACTAAATTTAAGGCCATGCAGCTAAAGTCAATAATTTTAATAAGCATCAACATATTTTGGACTCACTCCATTAAATGCACAGCATGTTTCATGTCCCTTAATTATATTCAGCGATATTTTTTCCACTTTTTCCCCTGTTTGGAAAAAAAAATTATGTCTCCATTCCTTCTTTTCTTGTCTAGTTGAAATCTGTGCATACACTATCCACAATTCCCATGTAAATTTTAAGTTCTCTTTTACGTAGGCTTGGTCCAGGCCATTTCATAAAGGCTGAGACTTTCCCCTAGTGAAGCCTGGAAAGCAACACTGATAGCACAGGACAGCTGTGCTGCAGCTGAAGAGGCAGAGAGAAGTATCAGGCACAGATGCATTTTTCTGGGGCCTGATGTCTCAGGAATGTTCACTGCCAGAGTGGGCTGAAAGTTTCTGCAAACTGTCACACATCTTCTCAGGCAAAGCCTCACTTACAGACAGGGCTACATGAGAATTTTATCACATCAGGAGAGTTTATAGTCTACTGGCATGAGGCTGTATTGTATGGGGCTTTTTACATAAGGACAGTGTTAGATATGCAGTGTGGGATAAGGGATGGGAAATCAGCACACAGCAGCCTGGGCTGCAAAACAGAGTTAAATTGACTCAGGGCCAGTGGATTGTAATGCCATCTATTCCAAGGGAGAAGCTGTAGCTTCACATAAAGAATGGTTCTCCAAAGAGTCACATTTGCAAGGGATCACAATATGCTTAATAAGTGTTTACCTCTCTGCAACAAAAGGGACCACATTATTTACATGTTTACTGTCATAAGTATGGATATCAGTGGTTACACAGACTGTGTGACATTGCACTGAAATTCTTGCAAGCTTCACTTGCCATTCCCAATTTAAAATTAAATTTTTGCCAACGTTTTTTGCAAGTGTAGTGACTTTTATATTATTCATGGTTTGTTCTGGCTCTTCCCCAAACCCTTCTCTGCATTTGTATTTCTGCCCATTTCATTGCTGTAACCTTGGAGTTTGTCATCCTTGTGTAGGAATTCTATATGGTTGCTCATCATTACCTGCTGGACTTCCTGCCATGTGCAGCAGCCTGCAATACTGAAATTTATTTGTTCTGACCAACTTTCCAAATTCTGACTGCTGACATGAGAGAACAGTCCTTGATTGTCTTACTGTAACAAAGATTTCTTTCATCCTCAGCCATTGCTCCCTTTGATGTTATTTCACGCTTTCTGTTTTCAAAGTTTGCCTGGGAGTTTTATTTGACCTACTGATCATAATGCATTTAGGCTTGTAACAGGTAATGGATGTCTAAGTTATAGCTGCTGATGCAGTGTTTATATTCTTCCCACAGTGTGAGAGCAGCTATGTATAAAAGTTATTACTGACATCTTGATAGTGCAACTCAGACATCTTAATATAGTGCCATGTTATTATTTCATTACAGCTGCTTCTCACTAATTCATTATTTATAAACACGTGTGCTTCTGGCTCAGTGAGTAGCTGGCAACTTATTCCCATACCCAGAATCTCATTTTAAGATCCCAGTTAGTTACTCTTCTGGGACTTCAGACTTGCCTTATATTTTATTTACCATCAATGTCATTCCAATAAAACAGACAGAGCAAGGTGACAGAGAGGTAACTGCTGTCACTGATTGCAAACACAAGGGTGGCTTATTTTGGGAACTGCCCCAGTACCAGTAATGCTGTGATATAGTAGTTTTAATGTCGAAATACCTATAACTCAATATGGAATTAGTCATAAAATTAGAGAAGTTCAAGTCTAGTTACAGGACTCTAACTCAGGCAAAGTAGCCCAGCCCTGAATTCCTAAGAGGTATATGACACCAGAAAATTAAAAGCAGAACTGTTTTTAACACAGAGATGTTTAGGGAGCTTTCGTCACACAAAAGAGAATCAGGAAAAAGCAAAAGAGGGGTCAAGAGAGCATGTCATGTAAGGTTCTTAATCTTTTGTGATACAAAAAAAAAATTGATTTTTGAATTAATAGGAAAATTACATATTTCTGTAAATTTATAGAATGCAATTGAAGGATAATTTCTCATGTAAAACAGAAGCACTTTAGAATACATTACTGTAAATTGCAAGATTTCTTTTGTCTCCCAGCAGGTATAGCAGCTGTCACAAGGCAGCATCTTAGATTGAAAATCAGCCTATAAAGTAGATTTCAACTTAAAAAGTAATAATTACTGTAGATTCTTAGGAGCTTAAATTCAGTTTTCAGGACTATACAATAGAATTTAATGCCTTGAAATACAGAGCTGCACAGTAAGATTTACAAAAGCAGGTCTAATTCACGCAATTTTTTCAGATTTTTTTTTTTCATGAGATATCCATTTAGGACAACTTCAGAAGGGTTTTATCAACTATATAACATAGCTGGTACAAAGTAATTGTTCTTTTAAATTCACTCCAGATTGGTATTTGACCTGAAAATCTTGTGATACAGTATCAGCTTTGAACATGAAGCCAAGGGAAAACTTCACCAGGTTAAACAGCTACTTGGATTTGTAGTTTTCTATACTCTGGATTAGCATGTAAATCACTTCTGGCAACTGGATGGATAATGGCTTTATCCACACTTTTTTGTTTGTTTTGCTTTGGGTTTGGTTTTTTTGTTGTTGTTGTTTTCATTGGTTTGTTTGTTATTCAGGTTGGTTTGTTTCGTTGGGGTTTTTTGGAAGAGATAAAGGTTCTGCTTCATTCCCAGGGCAGAAATCCTAGTTCCTCTCTCTCTCACTGGACCTTCCATCACTGAGGTGCTTTTAAAATATGACGTTTCTCATATGGTAATGACCTAAAAAACTTTGCAGACAAATAATCAAACAAAAGTAATAATTTTATTGTCCTGGAAGACCATGACCACCCTGAAGTTGTAGACTTCAGAAATATTAGAAACAATCCCTTTTTTCTTGCTTCAGCCGGATCTTTTTTAAACTGAAGATACACTATATCGAATTTTTCCTTTTCCTTTACATTTACAGTGCTCTTTTTTTCTTAACATGAAAACATATTTCCTTACTTGAGGGAAGATACATAAAGATATATTCCCTTATGTGAGGAGGATGCATTTCTGATAACTGGGATGGTTACAAATTCAGTAGATAGTGAAAGTTTTATTTTCCTGATACAGCTAATACAGTAGAGCAAGACACAAAGATGTCTTTAGGAAAGACATACAGTTTAAATGCACATGGACAGTAATATGCAAGTTCTTCCATAACATTGTCCAAATAATATTAGTGGAGAAATTTTAGAAAACGCTTCTATGCTAAAAAGTAAATTTGTCTTCCATAGCATTTTTCAAGCTTCTCCCAAGGGGAAAAAAAAACCCAAAACAATGGTCTTAGAAGAATTCAGGATGACACTGAGGATGTGAAGGATCATCAGGTTGCCAGGAGCCAATTGAATTCCCAGTAATGACAGAAGCAGTGCAAAGCGCTGACAGGTCAAAGGCTGACTTTTCAGCCTTTTTCACAGTACCTGAACAAGCTGATTGCTTTCAAAAATGAAAATCAAGAGATGGCTGCCCACTAGCCTGAGATTGGTAACAAGGGGCTGAATATTACAGCGCTCCAGAGAGTGTATCTTCCCATTATCAGGAGGGATCATTGTCCTGAAAGATTTGAGCTATTTCCTCTGAGACTGAGTGCTCAGTTTAAGTTGTTTAGAATAAACCTTCTTGTCAGCTCTTTCTGGATGGTTTCACTTTGACTCTAAAGCCAACAGTTTCACCACACTTTTGCTATCAACCCTTTCAAGGCCAGCTTCTCAGAGAAAATGTCTTTCTGGAGAGCAAGGACAACATCAAAACCAACAGAATTCAAAATAAACTCTGGCAACTATTTTTGCCATTGACCACTCATGCACTGAACTGTGACCTCTTCCCAAGTAATGCTTGTATCATCTGTGTCATCCATGATACTGAATTATCTCCAAAAGTCATTGAAGTGGGGCTTTCCCTGGATAAGCTTGCAGAAGATCATTTTTAGACAGTAGACCTCCTAAGTGCTGATTACTCTCTTGTTCATTGGTTGGAATAACAGGATCTTACCAGAAACAGACTGTGATTTTTCCAGTGGTTCACAGGAGTTTTTAATGAAGCTTGTGGCAGGTGGCATTACACTAAACAAGGCAAAATTTGAAGCCCATGGCCTGTTTCTCACAGTGTTCCCTACGATCTGGGACCATGTGGGCACTTTGAGCATTTATGTAGTAACCTCCACCTCTAAGTTGTCTCTATGACTTGTAAAAAAAAAAAAAACTTGCAAAAATATCTTATGGCCCTGGGGTTCTCACTGCAATGAATGATGAAAGGCTTTAGCATGCATTCTCCTTTTGCACTATCACCAAGCAGAAAGGTCAAACTGTCTTTTAACAGCCTTCTTCATTACCTCCAATACAGACTGTACACCCACCACATTCGAGACAAGAGTTCTGTCTAATTTAGCTTTAAAAGAACACGTATGCATAGCCACAGGGTTAGTGTCACTAACATACTCAGAGATTGCTTTGAATTTATGATGATTATTATATGCAAAGACACTTCATGATTAAAGCCGAAGTTGATAATCAAACAAAAAACTCCAGAACAAATGACAGAAAGTGGCAGATCGCAGCATGGTACTGAAGTTACAAGTCACCCATTTTAAGGAATGACTAACTAGAGTAGGAGTGAAGGATGGAATCTGATAGAGCAGTGTAATTTTGTAAGTGACACAGAGAAAGTGAACAGCTAATTATATGTTTGCTTTCTCTTCTACTACAAGAATGAGCAGGTATCAAGTAAAAACAGCAAACAGCAGGTTCAAAACAACAGCAGACAGTCCTTCACACCAGACAGTTCAGCTGTGAAATTCCCTGCACAGGATGCTGTAGTTGTTTGAGGAGTGCATGGGTTCAAGCTCCAACTGGACAAGACAACGGAAGAAAATCCACAGAAAGTTCTTCTAAACAAAGAACACACATCTGGCTCAGGAAACCTCCTCAGCAGATACCCACTGATGGTGGCTGTCAGCAATGTAACTTGTTTGAATTGTCTGATCCTGTGGTTGCTCGGATTGCAGGTCCACATTCTTCCTGATGGCAGTGATTATTTCCAGGGGCCCCCATGCACATCAGACAAATGATATAAGAGCCATAAGGTATTGCTATTCTTACAGAGGACCAAGGACCACGATTCTCTACCAAAGCATGATATGTAAGCACTGCTACAGAGCTCATCTCTCTTCAGTTTCAGATGCAGGTTGGGAAAGTTGTGTAGGTTTTATGCTTACAACTGTTAATTAAGTTATAACTTTTAGGCAACTGTCAGTGGAACAGAGAGTAATCATCAGGCTGATATTAATGCAAAGCGAGTCTTCACACCCCTATTTCCTCACGCTGTTACTGTAACCCCAAGCTGCCCTGAGCCCAGTCTGAAATCAGCGTCAGAGCAGCTGTGCAGTACAGCATGCTTATGCAACTACGCTGGCTGCTTTTGTATTTGTTAAAACAGATGTTTGGGTTTTCTTTTAAAAAATCTCATTAATTCTCACAGAAATAAAGTGGATTTTCAGATTGATAAAACACTGAATAAATCGATATTTAATAAACAAATGGATTTAATTGTAATTGTGCACTGGTACTTTCAAATCCAAAGGATCAGTGAAAGTTCACCTGATCCAGAAAGCATTGCTTTCCCCTGCTGAACGGCCAGACTTGTGCCAACACCTTCCGTGCGGTGCAGCGCTGCCTGGGAGTCGGGGCTGCGCTGAAGAACAGCGCGAGCATCCTCATCGTCAATGCCCGGGCGCTCCGGGGACATGCCGGAGCACCTGTGCTCCTCTTTGCTTTGCTCGGGCATCATACGAGCCGAGCACAAGCGGGACAGGAAAATGCAGAGGAAGATCTCAGCCGCAGGGCAAGGAAGGCCGGACGGAGAAGTGGCGGCCGGCAGGTGAGAGAGGGCTGCAGCTCTAGCCGAGACCTGGGGAGAACTTTCTGCGGGGCGGGGGTGCTGCAGCATCTGTGCCCGCAGAAGCGGCGGGCCCGCAGCCACCCCGGCCGCAGCAAGGCACGGAGGGGGATGTAGTCCGCGGGCGGCGGCGCGGGGCTGCCTACACTTCCCAAGGTGCCGCCGAGCCGTGCCGTGCCGTGCCGTGCCGAGCCGAGCCGAGCCGAGCCGAGAAGAGCCGAGACTGCGGGTGCCGGCACCTGGCGGCGGGGGCGGAGCGCGGCGCGGCCCCGCTGCGCGGCGGCGGGCGGGGACGGTGCCGCCCGCGGGGGCGCGGGGACGGGCGGCGGCGGCGGCGGTAGCGGCAGCGGTCTCTCCTGCACGCCATGAGCACCGGCACAGGTAGGCGGGCGGGACCCCCCTGTGTTTCGGGGCGACCTTTGCCGCTGCCCAGATCGGGTCCGTCTTGTTGCCGCGCGGGGTGCGGGCAGCCGGATAAAAATTGCTCACCTAAAACCACCCGAAAATACGAGAATCGGTGTGTGCGCACATCGCAGGGGGAGCTGCCGCAGCCTCGGGCGCTGCCGGAGCCTCGGGCGCTGCCGGGCGGGAGGGGCTGCGGATCCGCCGCGGTGCGGGCGGCGGGACCTGCGCGGGGGCTCCAGCGGAGCCGCCCCGCCCCGGGCGGCCCCCGCAGCCCCGGCCGGAGCCCCGCAGGACGGGCTGGACCGGCCGCGGCAGGGCCGCCCTGTGCCCATCCCCGCGCTGGTACCCAGTGGCTCGGAGACAGCCGCGGTGCGGTGAGGGCGGCATCAGCTGGTGCCCCGGCATCCCGGGTGGGAGCACACGGCTCTCCAGACGGGGATGTTTGGATTAAAAGCTCGACCTTTTCTGCTGGCCGAGATACTGTGGTGGTAGAGAAGGTGGATATTGGGGAATGTGCCACGGGGCCCAAGCTAGGATTGCCGCTCGGAGGAATCCACGTACCCAGGGCAATGCGAGAGTAATTTATCCTGTGATACATGCAGGATTTGAGAACTGACTTGGAACTGTATTTTTTAGCGATTCAGCATTCATCTGCGTTGTGTGCCGGGGGGCGGGGGGTGTGGTGGTTACTTCAGAGCACAGCTGATCGCAAAATATTACAGTCCTTAAGGCAAATGCAGGGTTGTGCACAGAGGAGAGGAGGAACTGTGGGAGTTGGTTGTGTGTTTCGTTTCTGAGGGTAACTGTAGTGCTAAATATACGCTCTACCACAACAACGGGGAGAGGCTGAATAGCTACAATTATGTGGTGACTCTGTATGTCAACATGCTTAATCATACCACATCTTTGCACTGAGCCGGATGAGAGCCCGGTGCAAACAGAGAGGAGAACGAGCTCCCGGTTAGTACAGTGAGTGACCTGGGGTCAGGCACCTGCTGCAGGTTTCAGCTGAAAACCGAGTCTGGCGTTTCCTCATGTTTGTTGATGGCATAAGTGCTTTCATGTGTGCTGATTGTCCACGTTCTCATATGGTCTGTGGGTGAAACGTGCTGCCAGTATGCCAGTCCCCTCTGTGGAAGTGCCCAGGCCAAGGCAGGTGTGCAGGTGAGAGCAAAGCATGTGTTGCAGGGTGTTTGAACTATAATAGAAATCCTAAGTCTGTTTCTTGTCTTTAAAGAGCATCGAGGTGGTTAACAGGGGTGGTAACATTTCCTTTGCACTGGTGAAACGCCCAGTATGGAATCCTTCCCTTGGTTGCCTGGCTGTAATTTTGAACTGAAGAACATGAAATACTGAGAAATGTTTAAATTCTGTTATGGTAGAACTGAGCCTGGTAGAGGAAATATTAGAGTCCAAATTTTTCTCTGTATAATATTTTAAATGTCAATTAAATAGATTCTAAAGTCATAAATCCAGTAGAAAAGTTAGTGCAGAGAAGACTTGACACAATTCTATCTCAGTAACTGCTTCAAACATGGTGTAAATTAAATAGCAAAAAATGAACAGTGCCAAGATAAAAATAACATCCTGGGAAAAAAAGAGAGTGGAAAAAAACCCTGAGAGTTCTTGTCTCCTTTGAAAGAATAACTGGCAGTTTTAGGAGTTTTGGTTTTAAGTATAGGGTTAGCTTTGATCTTGCCAGATTTTGATTTTGTGTGTCTGTGTGGCCTATGTAAACAACCTGCAATCAATTCTCATGATAAATTAAATGTGAGAAGCCCCTATCTACTCAGTAAAATCAATGGAATTTTTCCATTAACATTGATGGGGCAAGTATTGTACAACAAATTCAGTGCCACAGTTAGTCTAAAATTGGTGTTCCCGAAAGATTTCCACCAAAATTACTATGGAAAGGCTTTAATTTGAAGTTTGCTGTTTACTGTAGTAGGAAGATATTTATGGTTGTGCAAAAAAACCGGGGGTGCAGTGGGGCGTTAAAATCAACCTCACACAAGATCCAACAAATTGCTGCATAGTCTAGGCAAAATCCCCAATATTTCTTTTACTCTTTGAAGTAAAATGGAACAAACCATTGTGGATCTGTCTTACTATTATGGAAAGTTTTGCTCAGTCTGTGTCACCTCTTGCACCAAGGCAACACATCATTCACTGTCTGTGTCAAGAGGGTTTCAGGCAGTGCTGTGACACTGCTTGGCCACTTTAGCCATAAGATTTGGCAATAGAGGTAGAAATGCTTATATTTGGTAAATGCGATGCAGTTTGTAATGTACTGATGTTGGTAATACAATTTAAAACGGTTCAACAGTACATGCTCTGAGCCATTGTCCTGATGAATGGACTGCAGACTCATGCTGTACTTTTAAATCTAGAAAGCATATGATCATCTAGTATAGTAAGACAGTTTAGATGCATTATTACATATGTTGTAATTAGATTTTTCCACACATTATTTTCCTCAGCTGTCTTTTAAATACTTACCATTGATCTTGGCTGAAACTATTTCTAAGAAAGAGCCTATTCACTGCTTCGTGTACTTGGGAGATTTCCATGAAATGGTCTTGCTTTTAAGTTATTAAGGGTCCTTTTAAGAGTTTATAATACAGTTTTCAGTGTAATAATTCAGTTCTTTGCCATCTTGAAATCATAGCAAAAAGAACAGAATAGGTTAAATATTTGAGATTGTGAAAATGAGGTTCTCCTCAATTCCCAGAAATAGGGTAACATGGTGTCTACTATTTAAGTGCAAAAAAGGGAATCACAGAGCTAATTACATACTAGGTAAATTAGATTAGATTAAATAAGATGTCATGACACAAATTCACATGGCTATTTAGCCTTTAAACTATTATATTAAAGGGGCAATTTGATTGCATGGATCAGAGAACAGCTAATCGAGTGTCACAGCCCAAATGGAGCAGGAATGTAGTGGCTCTGGTTACAAAAGAGGTCACTCAGGTTGGTCACACAGGGTCCAGCTCAGCTTGGAGATGATTAATTCCTTTTCAAAGTTCACATGCAACTATGCTGATAAGAATCCTCCCTAGAGACAATAGTTATGATTGTTTCAGACTGTGCTATATTTTGTACTTAGATACAGCATTTTTCTTTTAGCCCTTCATTCTAAGCACTGGTAAAAGAGCATTGAATTACTAGACAGGAGCACCAGGAGGTCAGCTTGCTTTGGAGTTTGCCAGCTAACGAACTAATAGTGTGTTCACCTTATAAGATGCAATCCTACATGTTTCATAATTAAACAAAAGCAGAACTACTTCATTTCATTGCCATTTTAGCTAAGTTTTCCTGAAAAAATAAACAGCTACATATATTTCCTGATGGTATTTTCTTCCTCTGATGTTGACTTGCAAAGACTCTATTTAATTTCTTAGACTGTAAAAAACAGGAAGCTGTATCTAGGGATTTGTTAAGGTTTTGGAGGATTCTTTGCAGCTCTTAAGAAAATGGTTTCAGCTCAGTGTATGTATCTTTTAAATGGCAGCATGTTCTTTGATGGTGGAAACACAGCACAGTTAAGAGATGGTGAAGTAGGTCAGAAGAGATTCTCAGGTGATGTCACATCAGCTGGTAACTCCTGACTGCAGGACAGCCTGTCTCCCAGTGGCCTTCACATGCTGCCTGAGTGCTGTAGCCCATCTCTGGAAGGATGGCTAGTTCTGCATATTCTGCAAAATTCAGATATTTGGCTTTCTGAGTGAGGTCTCCTTGCCCACTTGCCTGTATTCAGTGCAGCAAATGTCCAGCGCTGAGCACCCTTCTGGGCTGGTATGGGCTGGTGTCTGTTTGCACCTGACTGCCCCTGCAGTACCATGTACAAGTAGTAAGCTTTCAGTTTTGCTCCTCAGGACATTATTGCTTGTGTACTTAATCACCAATAATTATCTTTGACATAAAAACGTAGAATGCAAAGAAATGTAGAGAAAATGGAGAAATACAAGCATGGCTACTGAGGTAGCTTTCATCTCTCTTCCTCTGTGCAATGGGATGGCCACATTCAAGGAGAAGTGAAGAAATCCTGACTTTGGTTTTGCTCAGTTTGACAAACAGTTCCCCTCTAACTACACAAATTAAGGCTTTAGTAGTGGAAACTCCTCTCTCCTGTTAATTGTAAGGTCACTGCTGCATTCTCCAGCACTGCAGGGGTTTGCTGGTGCCATTAACTCACCTTTGGACCTTGGGTTCTGCAACCAAGCACCCAGCACTCACAAGAATGAATTAAACTTATTCGTTCTAAAAGGGTCTGTGCTTCATGGGGCTGTTAGAAACAGAGCTCTGGAAGTGCCAGGATGAAAGGGGGCCCAGGCAGCAGAGCTGGGTCTCTGCACAAGCCCAGCATCAGATGGAGGGCGGCACATGGGCCTTGGAGATTATTGGACAATTTGCTGACTTGCTTTCTGCATCCACAAATATAACCTTAAGGCAAACATTTCTGAATTTAGCTTATTCCCTGTGTCATTAGCAGCGTGTCAAGGTCCATAACTGTTACATCTGAAACGCTGGAATGTTTTTTTTCACAGTTGATGTTCGTGCTCTGAAGTGTAGATGGAGTATTGTTTTGCATGAAACATGGTTATTTATTTTTCCATTTCAGACAAGAAATGTGAGATGAATAAAAACTTTATTCAGTGAATATTTCTGTAGCTTTAGGAGCCATTTCTCCCCATTTCTCTGTATAATCAAATCCTTCCACTGGAATTAGTCAAATTGTCATTAAGTATATTTTGAATAATCTCCTGATCTTATAGGATGAGTTTCTTGATCTGTAGGTGAAAGAAAACCAAGTCTAAATGCAGTTGGCCATGAAAAATACATATTCCTGAATTGCAGGAGATCACTAGTGATGTTTTGAAAATACCTCTGTGTTCTTAATTACAGATTGGGGTTTTTTTCTGCTTAGAAACTGTTATTTTTAGGTTTAAATAATACTGTCACTGTAAAACAGTAACAGATTGCAGTTGTTCCTCATGGTGGATATGAAGAACAAGTGTGTAATCTTGGTTGTTACTGTGTAGTAGCTGCTCACAGATACTGCATCCAGTTCCTTGGGAAGCTTTCAAGTACTTCTTCTGTCAGTTCATTTCTAGCATGAGGCACTATGATACTTCAGAAGAGGATGAAATATGGTTCTTCCTCTTCCTTTTTGCCAAGTTCATTTGCGCTTCAGTGGGAAAAAAAATCCCTCACCTGCACTTGATGAAATTCATGGTGAAGAAAGAGTTAAAGTTTGATGCATATCATATGAAGAACAAGCCACAGAACCTGTTCTGCTTAAGTGTCAGGCAAGAGCTCTTGTCACTTTAAAAAATAGGTCATATACTTCCTTCTCCTCCTAAGTATATGACTAAGAGATTATATGACATAGAGTATGTAACTTAGGATAAAGGGAATTTCAGAAGCGATTCATAAGGCAGTTTACTAGTTGATGTCTAAATATAAACTGAGATCTTCTCTGTTGAGCAACTCTGAGTGGGACTGGATGAATGGGCAGCCTTGTATGCAGGGATTCATTTGGAGAGTTTTTGATCAGAGACCACTTTGTTTTTTTCTTGACTTATTTTTACCTCTGTCAAGAGTGTTTATTGGGGTACATCCGTAAATCCTAGATTGCTGTAAATTTTGCAGTTTAAAATAATGTGAATGCTCTAGAAGTCATTAAAAATACCTTTTTTTTTTTTGTCAAAAAAGTAAAAAAACCCTGTTTTTTTCTCAGTTACCATAATTTGCTTTGCTCCGTTTACAAGTTCTTCCCCTCTCTTTTTCTGATGGCGTTCTTGGTATTGCAAACTCAGCTGGGACCTGCAAGTCAAACAGGCTTTTCTGTTCTTTACCTTGTAAGAGCCCACTGAGGATATTTGATTGAGTTCAGCTGGAAAGTTTGGCTTTATGGGGTCTTGCAGAGTTTTCTGTGCCGTGTCCTTTGGCTTTGCAGCATGAAGGCAATCACTCGGTGACAGTTTTAGATGCAACACAGATACAGAGGGTCTAATCTTAAAGGTCACATATACAGTTGTGTACTGATACCAGAGGAAACCATAGAAATGGCTGTGTTGCCACTATTACCCATGATGAGAGGAAGATGGGAATGGAAAAGAGTTTGCAGCCAAGTGCCTTTGCCGGGACACAAGGCAGTGGGAACAGCTGGGGCCGCGTGTGTTTGTATCGCGCGTGTCTGGCGCTGGCTCCGGCACCTCACCCCTGTGACTCGCACATACCCTCTCTGTTCTGCTGCCTCTGAACCTGGCTGCAACTCAGACCTGCCGATTGCAGGCTTTCTGCCTGTGCTCTGAGCCTCGCTTTGCTCGGCAGCTCCTGCCCTGCTCGCACTGAACTCAGCCCTGTGCTCTGCCGCCGGCTTCAGGCAATGACACAAACATTCCTGGGTGCAGGTGATGGGTAAATACCTGTGAGAAGAGAGGAGAGTTGTTTTGCACTGACCTTTCCATGACTAATAGTGTAACTCAGCTGTGATGTTCCCACCCGCTTGTGTTCCCATCCACCCCAACAGAGTGGACCAGGGCTGGTGCAGTGAGCACGATGGGGGACGCTGCTGTGCGCTTCTCTTGAGAGTGGCAGGCAGGGAGAGGAGGTGCAGAGGTCTGCTCTTGATCCACCTGGGGAAGGGAAGACAAGACGGAGAGGGATTGAATTGTGTTTATCAGCCCCTCGATGGGCGGGTGAAGGGGAGGTGAAGCCAAGCTCCTCTCACAAAGGCATGGAAAAAGGGCAAGGAGCAACAGTCAGAAGGGGTAGCAGAAGTTGTTCACGCTGGTTGTAAGGAAAAGTGAAATCCCAGTGAAAGTGCTTGAACCCAGGAGGGAACCAAGGAGGGTAGCAGAGGGGCTGTGAAATCTCCAGCCTTTGAGATTTTTCAAAATTTAATAGGCCAGGTTGCTCTAGCACTTGCCAAAACTAAGATTGACCTGCAGTCAGCTGGATCTCTGGACATCTGGTCCAAAGTGCTTGGTGGGTATCTGAAACTGTCCTTAACTGTGACTGCAGAGCATCTGTTCTGCTGCTACAGAGATCCACAGGCAGATTAATCTTGAATGTTTTGTGTGGCTGTTTACCAAGCAATCTTCCTGGACGTGTTTTGATGGCTCATTCCTGCCTTGGAAAATTGGAGAAAAACTAATGTCAGCTGCATGTGTGAACATTGGTAAGCTTTCCTGAACCAGATCTCATGGAGAAACAGAGTTTATGTGTCACAAATCTGTTGAACAATTGCCTAAAGATGCAGACCTGTCCTGGGGGTTATGTATGTGCAGCTGCAGAGCCCCTCCTCAACTGGGACATGGAGTTTGCTGTGAAAATCTGGCTTCTCCACTGCTGAGACTGTGAGAAGTTCAAAGTGTCATCACCCATGGGTGAGATCACTGAGACCCGCAGTTTTATTTCTTTGAAACCAGAGCATTTATTTATGTGTCTTTGTACAAAAGTAGGTGCAATCATTTCAGCATCTTTGTTCTAATAACCACAGGTTTTCATGGTACCAAACTAAGGTAACAAGCATCTCACAGATTGCTTAATGTGTTGTCAGTGAGAGCTTAACCAAAGCTTTTCTAGCATCTTCTTTACGGCTTCTGTCTGTATGAGCCATGAGACCTTTAGTAATGATAAAACACAATAGATTGTGTTTCAATTTGCTGACATTTACTGTCATTATTTCAGATCATTAGACTGTACCAGCGCAGATTGAATGCCTGTGTGGCCCAGTAGCTTGTTTTCAGCTGTGTCCATTGTTCTGGCTTGGAAACAATTGATGACAATGGCTGTGTCCATCTTGGTCTTGTATGTTTTTCGAGATGGTACTAAGGGATCATCACCACAGATGATGAATTTTAACTTCTTTTTGGTAGCGTGTTCTAAATTTCATTGAATGCAGAAAGCCAACTTAACAAAGTTCTGTTTATATCTTAATAGAGCTACCCATTGACACTGCTATAGATTTGGTTCTCTATATTATTAATAGGATTTAACCTAAGACTAAAGCCTAGGTTGTGCTGAGAACCCTTAACTTCTGTTACTGCTAAACTTTGGAGTTAAATCATCTTTCTGAAGTCATATGATACATTTTCAGAAGAACTGCTGAAGCACTGGGCACATTTTACATTTCTTTCCATAGATCTATAATTTTAACTTGTGATACGCCTGAGTTTTTTCCCAAGGTCAAAGCTGACTTTTGATGGGAACAACTCAGGCTGTGTCCTGTGAAGTTTATGAGATTGATGTTAGGGGAGTGCTGCCAGCTCTGAGGAAATGCTCAGCTGAGCTTTGTGTGTCTTGTCTCTGAAGCACATAAGGTCTACATAGATCTAGAAGCGTGCCATAGTTGTGCCTATTTTAGAAAGCAGCAAACAGCACGAGCTGCAAATTTAAGCTGGCAGAAGAAGGCTGGCTGTTAAGCTAAAGCTGTCAGAAACTGCCACAACGTTGGTTGGATGCTTGATTTACCTGTCCTGCTAAGAATTAAAAAGACAAAGCTTCACAGAGCCTTTCTAAATACAAGGGTAAATAGTATTTTTGGAAATATATAGAAATCCTGTATGTTGGAGGCAGTCCCAGCTTCCTGCCTAGTAATTTTGCTATCATACATGTGTTTTGTATGGTCAGTAACTATGTATTTATTAGAGTGGTAGATGTTTCAGTATAGCTTTTTGCACTGTGGACATCAAAAAGCACAAATATTTCAGTTCCGAATTCCATCTTTAATTCTAGTTACTGGCATGAACCATATTTGAGATGCTGCCTAAGTTACGGGTCAAATTCAGTTGCTAAACCATCTAATCCTGTCCTACTTCCTGTATAAGTCGTTGTTTTCACTCATAACCCAATACTGAGTTGCTTCCAAAAGCAGAAGTGCATGCTTTCAAGACAATAAAAGGTGTAGAACCTATCACCCCTCCTTATAGTCCATTTCTGTGTTAGTTACACTGCATGCTTAGAAAATGCTGTACTGGTTTATGTTTTTGTAATTAAAAAAAAAATCCATAAATGAACCTGTGAATCTATTTTTAGGAGTTGCACATCTATTGTTGCTTAGAGAGACCTTAGCAGTGGGTATATAACAAACCCTGACATTTTAAAGGAAGATCCCAACCCCTGGCTTGCCTTGTGGCTCCATGCTGTGGATCTGGAAAGCAGATCATGTCTTTTGTGCTGGAAGGCAGAAGACTGAAATTTAGATAGCCTCTGTGAATTTTCTAGGGAAATCATTGTAACTGTGCTGTGGAGAAAAAAAATATTATATGGACATTATTTCTGTTGCATTGATACTGTGGTACCATGAAGAATTAACACTTACTAAAGAACCAGACTGGTCACAGGCTACCTGGCATTTCAACTTGGCAGCTCTGTGTAGCACTGGAGCAGTGGAGAGGGAGCACTTTGGGTGGGCATCAGGAGCTGCACACCCACAAAGCCATTGTACTGACCCATTAACAAATCACCCTACACCTTCCACTCCTTCCTGTCTCTAGGCTGCTTCCCACATGGCTCCTGAATCTCACTGTCAGTGTTAAAATCTCCTCCTATCAGTTTATTGCAGCTTTTTATTGCATACATTTCTTTGTAATCATCCTGAAATGGTATGGCTTAAAGAAAGCAATAATGCAATAAATCACTGGAAAACTTTTAAATACAAATAATGTCATTATTACAATAATTGCTGTTATATTAATATTCCCTGTATTTTTTCTGACTGCAGGTTATATAGTTTGTAAACTATAGGGAGGAGATGTTTTCTCTGGCTTTGTGTAATAGGTAAACAGTTGTACTATTTTTAATTCCAAACTAAAAGATAACACCTTATCTTTAGGAAAAATTTGCCATATTTTGGACGAGCCCTTTCCTTTTTTGGTAGGATGTATCACATTTGCGTTCTCAGATGTCAGGGTTTCTTTTTGGTAGAATTTCATTACGATATGTTGGTGCTCATATATTTGTAAATATATTTAGCTTTCTAATGGTATTTTTTGTCAATCGACTGCAAAGCTCTCACAAGAGAAGGGGATTTGCTTGTGCGTGCAGAACTGAGAAGAGATTTGTGATTTGTGTTGGGTAGAATTAGTCGAGAGAAGAAGAGTCTGAAATACAAAAGTCTTAATTAAATATTCCTTCTGTTAGGTCATTCTGACTTTACATGTGTAAGACTTAAAGCATTTTGGGTTATTTTTGGCATTGGCATGAGTGGCTGACATTTGTCTGTAGATGTAAGAAAGGAAAATAAAAGGTTAATTTGTTTGCCATTTTCTCCTAAGTTTTGAAAATAATATCTGGTCCTTAGCTTGTCCAGTGGCTCAAGGAAGGAGGGAAGAGTTGGGCTTGAGAAAACCAACTGCAACAAAGCCAGTTTCCTGCTGCTAACTCCATGCCCCTGGCAGCCTAAATATTCCTGCCCTTGATTTTTCTTTATCTCTGGAATACATCCATGAGGAGATTTCATTTCAAAAAGAAACCAAGATTGCAACTGATGTCACCCATCAGATAAAACTGTACATGTAAAATCCTTTTAAAAAAAATTCCTAGAACTTAACCCTGGAATAGGTTTTGGGGTTTTTTGTTGTTTTTGTTTTGTTTTGTTTTGTTTTTAACATGGTAGGAAAAAGCAGCATGTGCTGGCACCCAGGCTGTGAGTGTGCAGCCCCACCAAGGAATCTGTGCAGCCCACAGTGACGCCTGTCCCAGCACACCCCTGCCAGCAGCTGTCACTGTCACTTGCCAGTTCTTTAAAGCTCTTTAAAGGTGGCATTAGCGTGGCAAAGAGATAACGTGCAGCTTTTCCCTCTAGAGACAGGCTTAAGTTAATATTTCCCCAAAGGCCATTGTTATGGATAAGTGCAGCAAAGTGGAAAAGCTCTGGGTTTCTCTCTGCTCACCCATCTCCCTTTCCCAGCCGGGTAGAGAAGCTGGGGTTTGAGGCAACTTTCCAATTTTTCAGTTTCTGCAGCTTTCATCAGTTCCAAGCACATGGATTCAATAGGTAATTTAGAATATATTTGTGGTCCATTCCAGGTCGCACTGATAGCAAATGTCAGCTTTTGTATCCCCCAGTGACCTGAAAGCTGAGTTGTTGGGGTGAAGATTATTTCAGTTCTGAGGGCTGGTACCAAGTCAAACTTCTTTACTGGGTATCTTTGTCTAGATAAAAGGAACCTGCTCCAAGCCACACATGGCACTCCTCTTCAAAATAACGTTGAGACAGCCAAGTCCATCTTAAAAAATCTGACCAAAGTGATTTTGATTGTGGATTCTGATTGTGTCCTATTGCTCTCTGTCTGGAAGCATCAGATTCCTGTGCTCATTCTTTGTCAGCAGGTTTTGATCATTTCATCATTGCAGAAGAGTGTCCCTGCTGGTATAATTTAATTGTTGGTGGAAAAGCATATGCACAGTGATAACTATTCCAAGGAGAGGTGGAGCAGAGGGGCCACATTGGGACTGCCTGCTGGGGACCAGCACAGGGTGGTTATGAGGAACTGCTGCTGGATACACTCCTTGCAGCTTTTTTGTTGTTAGAAGCCTTTTGATGACATTTGGCCTTTGTTCCAGAGGTGTCTCACAGTGGGTTGTGCCTGCACCCGTTGTGCAATGGGCCATTGCAGTCTCAGTGAGGAGTGGATGTTTGCCCACCATCGAGTCAGATGAGCCTGCTGGACAGAAAAGTGCAGACAGGTGTTTCTTTGCAGGAATTCCTCCATGTCATACAGCATTATCCTTTAACCGGTTTACAAGCACAGAAGCATGTTTCACAGGCTGTATTTTTAGAAGTGCACTCCACAATTTTGATTTTATACAGTTTAAGAAGTTCATGAGGGTTATTTGCAGAGCTGTTGGCATGAGCCTGCTGTTGAAGCAGCAGCCAGCCCTGCAGTGCCTGTAGGAAAGGTCTGTCATGGTGCAGTGCCTAACCCAGATCAACAAGGCAAGGCACTGCAAAACTAAATGTGCCTGACTCGTGCCCAGGGTCTCAAGAAACCAGAAGTGTTAATGCAAGGGATGCTGACTTATCAAAGGGCTGCAGCTACATGGAAGAGGATTATTTTTACTAATACATGCTTAGAGTTTGTCAGGCTAATAAGGCTCTGCAACATCTCTTGTGAATGCACAGAAAAGTTCAGCAGACTCCATATTGCTCCTTCAGTTTGAAATGTGCAGCGTTCATCTTTAGAGCTTGGAATTCCTCATTTGTACTGCTCATCATAATGTTTTAAAAAAGATTCTGAAATTGATTCCTTAAAAGTTTTTGAGGTGAATAATCTTCAGGTTCAAGACTAACTGTACTGTCACATACAATCAATCCCATTGAAGCATAAGGAACTATGTATTTATATAAGAAATAAAACTTCATTCTGTAGTTATGAAAATCTGCTTTTACCTTAGAATAAAAATTTTGAAGAAAATTTTTTGAAAAAGTTTGATTCAGATAAGAACATTTACATTTCAAATTTTAATACTATTATTGAGACACCCATTGGAAATATAGCTTTGGTGAACTTTCTTATGCAGATACAGAAATCAAGCTGTTATTCCTTAAAGCTGATATTCCCAGAGCCCCTTCATTTATGAATTATTGTGCTGCAGATTGTTAGCAGAATATATTACATTGAAAGTTTTATCTGCATCTGTCCTTTGTAATTTAATGCAAATAAATTGTAGATAAAATATCCTAGGACATTAAATGTTTATTTGTGATAATAGTTTTGTTTATTCAGCTTGAGGAAACTGGAGGTGAAGTTAAGAGTAAGTACACTTAAAAGGAAGCCAGAAAACAGTTTTTAATTATGATTTAAAGTAAAATAAGCAAATAAATCTAAAATAAAATGATTAAAGATCGCTGTAGGTTGCTGCAGTGGTACATTAACATACTAAACTATTTAGAGTGTGACACATTTTCCACATCAGAATTAAACAAATACCAGCTTAATACATTAAGTCATTTCAGTGACATCTGCTCTGTCAGTTGCCTACGGGCTGGAAAATGTGGTATTATAGCAGAAGATACACAGATGGATCCAGCAGCTCAGGATTTGCTCCAAGCGACTGAGGGCTTGGGGCCAATTCTGGATCCCTTGGCACCAGCCATGTTGGTGAGATGCTTTTGGCCCTGCCTTGGTTTGGTACAACATGGTCAGCTGTGAGCATTTTGTTACCACTGTGCTGTTTCTTCCACCACAGCTGAAAAATGGGTGAGTGGAACAAAGTGGCAATTTTCTCCATTTCCCTGAGGAATATCACTTGCTGTGGGAGTATTTTTTCCTCTTCTTTTTTCCTGAATAATTTTTTCCTTTCCTTGGCTGGTGAGTGGGTACTGCCCTGCCACCTCTTCCCAACATGCTGGGAAGATCACTTCAGACCAAAACTCATGTGATTAGTGTTCTTTCTCCAAAGCAAGGTATTATAGTGTATCTCTAGGAGTTAAATAAGTACATCTCTTTTGATTTTTTTAAAAAATACTATGGTATCATCAATTTTCTAGAGAGCATACAAGCAGAAACCAAAACCTTATGCATATCTCTGAGATCTATAAATTAGGCCATATACATGCACAAGAACATTAAGGAAAAATCACAAGCAGTGGCATCCATAATCATAGGTTGGAGCCTCTTCTTTACCATTTACATTTTGTTTATGTTGTTCATACTGAAAAGGGATGAGAAGACTTTCTAGAATGTTAAAAACTTTTAACCTTTTTCTGCAACTATGACAACTAAAACCAAATTAATCTAATAAAAAACTAAAGAACAGATTGCTGCACTGTCACATATCTCTGAGGGATGGTACTTAATTTAAAACAACAATATTTCAAGGCTGTGATAGAACTTCGAGGCTTAACAATACTTCTTATATTGCAGTCCAAACTCCCAGAGCTCCCATATGGAAGAGTCAGCCAAAATTCACAGTGCAGCCAGATTAGCAGTGTTAATCACATTGCCTGTTCTTTACATTGCAAGAACATGGGCAGGGTGTAGGGGCTGGAAACTGGATACCTGTGCAGCAATGCCTGTGATCCTGGGGGTGTATTGTTAGGTGGCATTGGTATTTATTGTCTCAACAAAATCTCTAAGGCAAATTGCAATGTCAAATCTGTAACTTTGTAAGCTGCCTTGGTTTCTTTGTATGTTTGGTCTGTGCATAGATTTAAAAACTGGCTGCTCTATTTCTGCTGTGAATTTTTGGTGGTGGGATCACCAAGGGCACTGTGTATCTAATATTTGATTTGTGGAGTCAGTCCTCGGGTTAGGCTGCTGCAAATCTACATATTTGTTGTGACTAATAACACTGTGGGACAATAAATTTATTATGACGTTTATATCTAAAAGAAAGGCATTTATTTAGCCATTTAAATATGAGTATAATATCAGTTTTTATTGTTTTAGAATCCAGTGGTCTAAAGCTACATACTCAGATGAGAAATGTTGACACCCCCCTTAGGGCATTTCAAGTTCCTTTATGGCAGATCCACATAGAAGAGTTTTGGTCTGTTACTTATGATACATGAGACTATGATGGAAGGTGGCTGTGTGAAAAAAACCTGGATGGGCAAGATGCTGTGAGTTAAAGGTGCTCAGCAGCACTGCACACTGGATCAGCTTTCAAATGATACAAAACAGGAGTTTGGAAGGCTAATTTTAATCACCCTGCCTTAAATTTGTGTCCTTACTCACCCGTGTTGGTGTTCATGTTAGAGAGGGATTTTAGAGAGATGTGCTTGGCTGTCCTGCCAAGGTCCTGGCACTGGGAAGAAGTGGAGCGGGGCTGTGGATGGGCTCCCTGGATGGGCAGAGGCTGGATGCACAAGGAGGGTCTGCAGGAGCCAGGCTCCTTTGGTGGGCTGAGGGAGAGCATCGATGTCTTCATGTCCCACTGCTGGGCTGCAGAGAAGGGGCTCTGCTCAGAGCTGTGTGGCAAAAGGACAGGAGCCAACCCCGTGGCAGCTTGCAATATGGCAAATTCTGACTAGGTACAAGAGGAAACAAAATTCCCAAGAAGATTGTAAAGCTCTGGAGCAGGGAAAGTGGCAGCCTTACATCCTTGGAGGTTTGAGATTTGGACGGGACGAAGCCCTGGGCAACCTGATCCAGTGGGATCTGTGCTGAGGAGGAGGCTGGACTAAATGACCTCCAGAGGTGCCTTCCAACCTAAATTATTCCGCTTCTAAATATAGCGTGTGGGAGTGCTAAACTTGACTTTGGCATGATTATAATTATATTTAAAGCTAAAGCAGGACAGCAAGACAATGCTTCTGGGACTCTCTGCAGCACTTCCAAAAAACACAGGCTCACATATTTCCAGTGGAAGCTCAGTTATTCTGAAGCACAGTGTTATACCAGAGTTACATGGTGATTTTAAAACCATTGCTATGCCTCAGTGTGTGTGTGTGGTGCTTACATGTGCTTTGTAAGAGGTCAGATTTATTTCTACAGGTCACAGACTGAACAGCTGAATGGATTCAAGGCTCCTAACTCCCATTCTGTGACAGATAATTAAAAGATCTAATCTCTTGTACAGTTGACCTGAGAATAAATTTCTAATGGTCTGTGGATTTGCTGCACAACAGAGTATACAGCTTCTCATTATAATTTAATGTGTTGTTAGTACAGCTAGACCAATTTTGACATAGTGTCTTGATTTAAAGTTGAATCTTGGGACCATTATTTTCTTTTTGAGTCAATGTAAAATATATAAGAAATTCCTAGATAGGAGAGGTATAATCTCAGTAGTATAAAACTGTCTGTAAAATGATAGCAAAACATACAGAGAAAAAGGAGCTTTTATTTAAAGATAGAGCAATTTCAAATTTTAAAAAGCAAACTTTTTATTACATTTTCTAATTATGTCCATATGTAATCATACGACCAATAAATGGATTGATATGTGTTAAAGTTGAGATTTAGCACGAAAGTATTAAGGCTTTTGAGTAGATCTGAGTATGTTTGAAAGGTTTTGGATTAGTGCTTTAGATAAAATTAATTAAATCTTACTGTGTGAGTAGAATAATAAACTTTAAAGTGATTGTTATAATTCTACCTTTGTACAAATGTAATCTCACTGGCTGAAAAGAGAGCATTCAAAATGAATGGAAAACTCCATCTCAGTGGGTTTCAGAGTGATAATGATGAGTTTATTTTCTGTCTTTTTCCAGTTTCTGGTAATTATTAGCAGACCAAATATGGAAGTGGGAAATCTGTCAGTCTGGCTGGAGCATCTTTGGGCACTGCTGCTATAGTGCTGTAGAGTTGGACACTTAGGTTGCCTGTCTGGAGGACAAAGAGATGAGTTCCAGCAATTTTCCTTTACCCTTACCTGATGCTAAGTGGAACTCACAGCTGAAATTAACCTAATCAATTTGTACATAAGTGTTGATTACACCTGTAAGGATATAACCACCCTAGCAGACTGTCAGTAATGGTGCTGAAGGCAGGAATTAGGTGGCAGATTTGACCTGCAATTGGAAAGAAAGTTAAGTACAGTTTTTAAAAAATGAAATTGTGAAGTGCAGCAGAAAATATTCTTTAATATTTTCTATATATTCTTGAATATATTCTGCAGGGATTCTGCAGCTTTCTCAAGAGCCATACTGAATGGCCTTGTGTTAGTGGAGTATTTCTAAATCAAGATAATATTATTGCTGTGTGTATAGAAAACCTCCGTGACACTATCTTGGCAAAAGAATATTTATCAAAAAAATCCAGTATTTTTAGATGGCAATTGTAGAATGACACAGTATTGCTCTTTTTTTTTTTTTTTTTTTTTTTTTTTTTAATGGTTAGCTAGTCTTTGAGGCACTTTTTATTATTTTGGTCAAGAGGAAGAATTGACAGCAGGTATTCCTTGCAAAATTACATTTTGTCACGAAAATACTATGAAGAAAGGCCTATTTTGTATGACTAGCAGGGCCTGAGATCAGGCAGAGATCTCCTGCTGTTTCTCAAATCTAGAGAACCTGTCCTTGTTCTCCTACTATTAAAAATAGTAGTTGGTAGGATTTGCATTTCCGCTGGTCCTTTTTTTTTCCTCAGTACCACATCTGTGTTGGCCAGCAGTTCCCAGGTATTTGAATGGAGGAGTTTTCTATATTTTACAAATCTTCCCCTAAAAGAGGCAGCTTTGTTCTTTTTTCTTTGTTTTTCTTCTTCCTTTGTTCTTCAGTTAGTCTGTAAAGTTTTGATATGAGTCTACATTAAAGATACATTTTGCACATGTATTTAATATTCGGTTACATCCTGAACTTGCATAATCAGCATCTGGAAGTTTGTAATATTTTGAAAATAAGCAGAAAGATAATTTCTTCTTCCAGTGCCTAATTGTATGGCTAGAGATTGAAGATGTTTCATTTTTATTATGCAATACCACACATTGTTAATTTTCACCCAAGAGAAATGCTTAAACCGTTAAATATTGTATCTTTGCTTTGAATAAAATATATTTGTACACTGTATCACATACAGTGTTCTCAGTGATTTTGTTTGGGAGTTACTAACTCTTCTGATAAAATTTGCATTGCTATTGTCAGTAGCATTTCTGGAAACTCTAGCAAACAATGGAAGGCTGAAGTGTTACCTGATCTCTCTATTTGTGTAGAGCTCGTGTTTACATAGAGGGAAGAACTCAAAACTTGTTCCTTTGAAGATTACAGCTGCCATTGGAAAAGATTCCACCTTAGTCTTGTTCATAGTGCTGTGGAAATACGAAGGTGCCTAAAAGCATTGTTATCAACTCAGTGGTGCAATGCAAGACCATAAAACCTGCATGCCCTGGGCTCTGGCAGGGTGTCAGACAGGGAACCTGTGACACCATGGGGGTCATCAAGCTTGTATGGCTTGGAGCATTAGTGGAAGTGGTTGTTCTGTGCCAGACTGAAATTCAGACCAGAGTTTTCAAATCTGTTTCAGCTCAGTGTTGGAAGAGGAACTTAAATTGAGATGGCAGAATTTCTAATGCTTAGTGATACAGCAGACGTTACTAATAGAGTCACTAAAGAGTTGGGGCTGATTTGTGATTGACTGTATGAAAAATGTTGTCAGAATGACTGAGTCTGGAAGCTAGGTCAAATTAAGGATTTCTGCAGGTCATGGTGCTAATTCAGAGTTTTCTACTTTCAGCACCTAAGGTCTCATTGGTTGGGTGAGGTAGTTGGTGATCAGTAGAGAGAAGCATTTCCACAAGATGTCACATTTTCCACAGCCCCAGTGACAGCTGTAGCTAAAATTATTGCACAGGTAAGGCTTGGATTGTGTTAAGGAATTGTTCCTAATTCTCTGCTTATTTAACACAGTAGCCCTTACTATGTCCTTTTTCTAGCTCTTATGTAAGAAACTGTATTGCTGAGATAATTCAATTGCATCATATAATTTTTTATACCCTGAGGAACCCATCAGTCTTTTCATGGAGTTGCATATCGTGCTTTGAATATGAAATTAATACTCACTGCTTCCAGCTTGATCAGTGTAATTTTATTAGACTGTGTTTTTCTTAGGTGCCTCGATCAGTGCTGCAATCACATCTGTATTTTAAGAGAGCACCTTGAAAAGCAAAATAACTTTTTGAAATTCAGGCCTGTTTCTACAAAAACACTATTAAAGTGAAGAAGTTTTAAAGTCCAGATAATGATAGTGCTTAGCAGTGCAGAAAAACAAGTCATACAGGAGAGAATGTTGGTTTCATTCATCACAAAGCAGAATTGTCCTTCTTCAATTCAGTGAGAGCAGGGCTGCCACTCCAAATGATAGAGAGAAGTGGGATGTGATAGAAAGGGTATTTACCATGTGAGTTATCATTTGCTTTAGGAGTATTTGGACTGGGAGGAGATTTATCTTTGTTTATCCTCTGTTTTGGAATTAAATGCTGGTAATGTGCTAGCATGTCTAGCATGGGTCACTTGTTCTTTCTGTGTGTTGCATTAAACTAAAGTTCGGCTTCCCTTTAATTAAAACTGTTGTTTCTCTGTGATGCTCTGAGAGTAGAGCAGTGCCAGACTGTGCTCTGATGCTCCTTTGGTACATGGTCAGCAGTGGGGAAGGTTGAACAGAGCTCTGAGGTGTTGCAGCCCTGGGAAGCAGTAAGGGAGACTCACTTCCTCCAGCAACATGGTGGAAGGAATGTTTGAACAAACTGTGCACCCAGGAGATGTCCAGGAGGAGTACTGAACTTGGGAAAAGGAGATATTAAGTGCAGTCAGGGAGGAGCATTTGTGGGAAGATAGAGCTAAATTGAGGTAAATGGACCTGGTTTCAAGTAGATTGGCTATTGGATATTGTCCTGCACTGGATGAGCCCAGCACCTCACAGCCATAACTTGTCCTCTGTTCTTAAACTCTGTGTGGGTTTGGTGAGGCTATATGTGCTTATTGGATTCTTGCTGGCTGTGTGTCGGCACATCCCTGCACCCCATGGTGCCCCAGATTTGGCTCTGCATAATTTGTCCTGGTTCTACATAAAGCAAACTGCCCAGAGATCAGCCGTCGGTGCGAAGACCAAACCCGTATGTAAGCGACCATCCGGTGTGGGTAGTGGAAGGGAGCCTGGAGTGCTTAAGGTGGGAGGACTGTGAGTGCAAACAGCCTCAGAGCCAGGCAGTCAGCAGGAAGGGGATGTGCTGGAAGGTGTTGTGGCAGGAGCTGGGTCCTTGAGCAGCTGTGTCCCTGCTGGCCCAACAGCCCAAGTCTCGCTCTGGTGGCATGTAGGTCAAGGGACAGCGTCCTGCGTCACTGCTGTCTTAGTAGGTTGTTATTAAAGGCTCGAATTGGTAGGATTATTGGCAATTGGAGCAGCTTGCAGCCGGATGAAACTCCTGGTTTCCTTGCCCTTGTGAGGAGGAGGAGTGACCTACATCTGCCCAGGGGGCTGTCAAGCTCCACATTGCAGTGACTTGCTAGGCTTTTCTCTGTTAGAGACAGAGATAAAGGTTTCTCTTGAGACAGAGGGAAATAAAGGTTCTCCGTGCTCCCCAGACCTTGGCTACAATTTTAGATTAATTGTATGTTTTTTGTAGAATGTGAGGAACTAACCAGATTCAGAGGCTGGATGGGGAATAGTGTGCTTCAGGATCTCCTGACCACACTACTGTTCACTTGACACGATAAAGATACTTCATGTTTCAGCTCTGTTGAAATCAGAGGAGAGAGGTTAGTGTGGAATTCAGCATTAGATTTTCATCTGTCCTTCACTGAATTGCATTTCTGTACATTACCTGGGAACAAAATGCTCTACAAGATCTTTCTTTTTTGTAAATATGATTTTATCAGATAATGTTGCTGCTTCCCCTTCTATCTGTAAAGGGTGAATATATATATTCCAAAAGAAATATTTATTTTGAACTAGAACTCATTTGCATTCTGAATGAGGTGGTGGTTTGCAAATTAAGCAACTCAAAACTTGGTATAAAAGCATGTTGTTTAGATACCTCAAAAATGTTCCTGTTGGTAATAGAACTGTTAGTTGCAGAACTGTGCAAGAAGTAGCACTGTAGCTGAAGGCTCTGGGGTCGTGTTTGTGTGAATGTAACACATTTCTGCTATGAACGCTGTGTCAAGAGATAATTGATAGCAGAAATTGTGTAGCCTGAATGTGAAAAGGCAGGCAATGTGCTGGTTTGTCTGATGGGGATGAAGCAGAGTTAGATTTGTATGGGTGTAACTGAAGAAATTCTTACACTGTGACAAATTCACCAAAGAGAACTAATTTGCACTGTGTGAGGTAGTGTGACTTTAGCACCAGAACTTCAGTAACATCAATATCTATGTATATTTTAATTAACTGTATGGTTGCAATAAAACAAGAGCTAATCCCTTTCCAATGCCAAATTAAGTAGCGCAAATAAAAGCAGGAGTTCAGTTTTAGATTTCAGAATAATTATTTTAGACTTTTTTTTGTGCTGTAGACTGCAACATAAAAAGGAAAGAGCCATTGCAAAGGTCCTTAAATTATTATTTTTAATCCTTTTAGAAACATATTTCATATAGCACTAATAGAAAGTTAGTAAATTGTATTAATTAATGATTGGGGGTGATATATTGTGACTTGGCTAGCAAAGTGAGCTATTGCTTGTACCTTGCTTTTGCTTTTTGGTGTTGCTGTAACAAACAGGCATCGTTGTTGTTATTATTACTCTGTACCAGGGAATGGAAAGACAAATGAGCTGTGGAAATTCCTTCTACACTGTTTTTCCCCAGTTGCAAACATTTGCTCATTTCCAAGCCAGGGAATGTGCTTGTCCCCCTCCCCCCTTTGAGGATACAGATGGAGCAGATGCCAGTGTAAAGAGTGATGCAGAGCAGGGGTGCACCCAGCAGGTGCTGCAGACCTGAGGGCAGGAAATAGCAGCACAGTGACAATTTCTGGTTTTGTGTCATGCCTCTCCAAAAAAGAATTCCCTAAAGATGAGGGGACTGGCAGGAATGTGGTTTGGGTAACTCTGGAGGTACTAGAAGTGATCATCAGGCAGTCAGGGAGGTGCAGAACAGTAATAGATATACAGTCTGTGATTTTTTTAAAGTTGACTCTTAAGATTATGGAGCTGCTTACAATGGAACTGAGCAATAAAGAATATCCGTTAATTTAGACACACTCCAGGAAAAAGAAATCTGCTTTGTTTCTTGGAATTAAAGTGAACTCAGAGACATAATTGCATTTCAGACGTTACTGATGGAAAATTGTAACCTCAGGCAAGCAGGGGAAAGGCTGAACTTTCTGGTTGTGATGAGCCAACTGCTAAGATCAAAACTTGACAGAATTCAGAAATTAATGCTGATGAAAGTCTTCCACCCAGATCAATAATGGTTTTACTGGTGGACTTTACTGGGAGCAGGGTTAAGTATAACAGCATCACACTTCCAATGATTTTTTGCTTTGAAAACAGCACTCCACATTGTTGACAAATTCCTCCATGATCAACCAAAATGAATGTGTTTAAGTAGGATTTGGATCTGACCTGCTGCTTTGCAGCTACATCCCTTCACAGAGCATGGGATTTGGAAAGCAGACAGAAAAATGTTCTCTGGCATGGTCACTGCGGGCCGAAGGCAAGGATTAAAGCGCTGGGAGTTGCGCGTGTGTGCGCAGGACACAGAGCGCTGCACCAGAGGATGTGTCTGCATCCCCACTCCCCTCTTGGGCCAGATTTCTTCTTCAGGGCTTTTCACTTGGGATTTGCAGTCCTGATCCTAAATATGATTTTCAGTGTCTCTCTCCTTTGCAAACCTGAGCAGATCTATCTGTGCAAACACCAGGGTGGGACTTGCAGCTGCTTGAGCCTCTGAGGAAGAGGAATTTGCACCCATGGTTCCCAATTGGATCTACTGGTGTAAAACTCACCTTGCCACTTGTTCAGGTGGCCCCAGTCTGAAGATGACAGTCAGGTTTTTTTGCACAGAGTAGTCTCTACCATCTCTAAACTGTCCTGGTCATGCCATCACCATAGCTGGACTGAGCTGCAGGGTTTGTGGAAAGGCATCCCAGGCTTGTGGGGTGAGTGTACCCAACAAATGTGCCAAGGATTCGGAAGGGTCTCTGGGGTCACAGAGTTGTTGTTTCTTGGAAAACAAGGAAGGTAAGTCTTCAAACAGAAGCTTCTCAGATCTGCTGGGTGTCACCAAGTTAAGCACTCGGTACCCACACTCACAAAGGACACAAGCTACCAACAAGCCCATGTGGCTCTTCCCACTACATGTGGAAGGCAAAGGTGCTTTCCCCCAGTCAGCCATGCTCAGCTGGGAAACGTGCAGTGAAAAATCAGCTTGCCCTGCCTTTGGATGTGTCGAAAAGGGGTTTCCAGCCTTGTAGCTTTGGACTTATGTGTGTGGCATTTCAGGAACATGAGTTCTCTTAGACATAGACCCAGGCTTCTTAACTCTCAAAATGTCCCATTTTAGGGGGGAATGATGGGGGTGGGGTGTATGCTTTTTTTTTTTTTTTTTTTTTTTTTTTTTTTTTTTTTTTTTGTAAAAAACCTTCAAGGTAAAATTTATTGTTTCTAATTAAAACACTTGAGAGGTTGAATCAACCCACATCACCATTTGATAATTTTGTATGATAGGTGGCTGGTGATTGCAGAATTATGGCAGTGTCTTTGTAACTTTTCAGAAGAGAGCAATGCAATAAAGATCCTTTAAGTCTGTCTATTTCTTTAGGTAATACTTCTGTTTACTCTTTATTTAAGCACTTGAAATTTCCATTGATTAAAAATCCAGACAATTTAAATGGTAATTTTATATATAAAACAATGGTGAATTAAAATTTAGTAATCTCTTTCTCTCTTTGTGTGCGTGTAGCATCAGCCCATGCAGAAGACTCCTCCCTTAAAAATGCATTCATTTAGTCCCACAAGAAATACCCAAAAGTTATCTTGGCGTCTTTGCAGTGCCCGTCATCTTTCTTGTACCACTCACGATCCCCTAAATTCCAATTTCACATTGTAGTTTAAATCCTCCTGTATTCAAAGTTATAAATGAGTTTTTCTAAGTCTCATGCCTACCACGTGCAATTTTTGGCCACAGCAACTGATGTTTAATGCCTCATTCTGCTGCTTTGGTTTCCCTCCCATAAAATGCTGGGCTTGGATTCTAGTTTTTTCCTGGGTGGTTCCTGTTACAGTACCTTTTCTGTTGCAGCCAGGATGTCTTCCCTTAATACAATACATCCCATTATCCCAGCTCACCACTGGGTATACAGTTTCCCTCTTGCTTTCTGAAGTCCTTTCTGTGAAAAGTCCCTTGTAGTGCCTGATCTTTTAGAAACAAATACCTTTTGTTAATTGCTTGCCTTATCCTTATTAAATGACAGGTTTTCTCTGAGCTAAATTGTAGCCTATGACCTCTACTTAAGCAGATCTTTCTTTATCTGATGTCTGCTCCATTTTCCTGGCAATCCTTGAGTTCCATAAGGTCAGCAGAGTCCCTGTGTTCATTCCTGAGGGTGTGTGGCCTGTGGGACCACTGCTGTGGCTCTTGTTGTCTCTCTGCTGCTGACCAGACCCTTATCTCTTTATCCTCTGACCTGGGTCACTTTGCAGACTGCATTCTGGATGTACTCTCACCTCTTGATGGGGCAGTGCTTGTTTTTTTTTCAGTTCTCTCACTCTCATTTTCTTGCTTATTTTTAGGTTTGATACACCACTGTTTCCCATTATAAAATCTCTGCTAAAGGCTTTGTAGGGTTTATGTTTGTTTCTGCTCACTATTTTGGGTGCACAGTTTTCTGAAGAATATGAGATGGTGCTTCCATTCTAGTTGGAGGAGTGCAGGGGGCTGATGCCAGCTTTGGTCTGGATCTAGGTCTGCCATAGAGAGGTCCCCCTTGGAAAAAGCAGCTGGAAGTGGGAGAAGTTCTGCTTTTATTCATCCAACTTGCTGGCCAGCAGTCAAGGGCTGTCATCATGGATTTCAGGGCTGAAGGAAGCTCTTTATTCCCAAGGGATAGCAAGGAGCAGAGCAGGACGCATGACCCAGTTACCTCTGGAGCAAACACAGTTTCCTGCTCTCTGTCAGAGCTCAGAGTGGATCCTGATTTTTCCATATTTTTCATAAATATGCAAGATTCACAGAATCACAGAGTGATTGAGGTTGGAAGGGGCCTCTGGAGTTCATCTAGTCCAAGCTCCCTGCTAAAGCAGCTTCTTTAATTCAGTGCATTGTACAAGGCTGTCTCTGTCCTGCTTGTGTGTGTTTCCATTAAAGATGACGGTGCACATGGCTCATCACTGTGCAGTTAATGAGAAGTGTGATCTCATGCATGGACTTGAGGATGGAGATGTTTGAGAGCCAGAAGTTTAAAGCCAGGCTGTTTCTGAGCAGGACAGGTTTTGGTGGCCTGCAACAGGTCACTGAGGGCAGAGCTGGGTGGTTTTCCAAGTCCATTCCCAGCAGAAATGGGATTCACGCAAGAGAGGCTAGACAGAAAGTTGGAAGACATGAGTTCAGTTTTAGAGGCACCATTTACCGAATTCATTTGCCCTTTTCCTTCTCATTTTCACTTCTGCCATGGATTTGTCTTTTTTTGTTTCTGTCATGAATGCTTGAGGACATGGGCCATTCAGCAGTAGTTCCAACTTTGGACACAGCTGCTAGGAATACAGCAGTTCAGTTAATAAATTGTGATAATTAGAAGGAAACGTCTATTACTTAATTTTATTTTTGTTCTAGTGATAAAATATTACTGAAATCTGCATCAATATATAGAGAGAGGTGTATTTGATTTTACTATATTTTTGATATAATAGAATATCCTGAGTTGGAAAGGACACACAGGGATCCTCAAAGTTCCAAGTCTTAGCCCCAGGAGTCACACCATGTGCCCAGAGCATTGCCCAGATACTTCTTGAGCTCTGTCAGGTTTGGTGCTGTGATCCTTTGCCTGGGAGCCTGTTCAACTACCCCCTGGCTGAAGAACCTCTTCCTGATATCCAAACTAAACCTCCCCTGACACAACTTCAGGCCATTCCCTCAGGTCCTGTCACTGGTCAACACAGAGAAGAGAGCAGTGCCTCTCTTTGTTTGTATTATCCCCAGTAAAAAATCCAAATTATCGCTAACCTGGATCAAAACTACCAAAAGCAAAAATAACGTGAAGCAGCACTGTAACCAGTTTTAGCAACTTAGAAGAAAATACATCTTTAAATGTAAGAAAAAAAAAATCTATGAAATATGATGATGTCTTGCATTTTCCAGCATTTTCAAAGTAAAATTCATTAATTAGAGATTATTTATGAAAAGTTAATATCTTAATCTGTATTGAGACCGGACTCTATAGTCCCCATTTGCTATTAAACAGACATATATATGATTGGGTAGAGACTTCAGTGACTTAAAGTCCAGGAACATAGTTTTATAAAATCATAAAGGCTCATGTGTTGGAAGGGGCCCATGGGAATTGTTGAGTCCAACTCCTGACTCCACACAGGGCAACCTAGAATTTAAACCAATATGCCAATCCCAAGCAACATAAGAGTTGCTGCAAGCTAACAGGTACATTTGCAAAGTCCCTGAATCTCAGGTGGTGTTACAACTCTGATTTTTTTAAAAAATTCTTTGTTAGAAAATACTTCCATATTTTACAGTGAAGACCAAGATCTCATTCTTCTACATTTAATAAAATAAATGTTCCAAAACATTTTCAGAGACAAACTGTGGAAAAAGCTCGAAACAAGCCTAGTGAAGTGCTGTGAAGAGCAGGAATGGGGTTAGACTATGTACTGTCACCTTCCTAGAGTCATAGAATCCTATTGGAATATCTCAAATGGAAGTTATCAAGTCTAACTCCTTGTTCATTGCAGGAACTACCTAAAATGAAACTATAACCAGTCCAGTTACTACTGACATTCACTTTAGCTTACACGGGGGAAGAGGGCAGTGAGTACAGGAAAAAAGTGTGAGTTAATTAGGAGTGGGTCTGAAATATTTTCAAAATGTCCTTTATTATTCATGGTACCACAGGTTTTAAAGATTTTGCAGCCAACGAATCCATTTCAGACTAGCCTAAATTCATTACTGTCTGGTTGCTGTTTGCAAAGATGTTGGTGATGGCATTGACCTGGGTAATGTAACCTTGGGAAAAGCAAACCTGAAACAGAGGATGGACAAGAGCACTGCTGTGGCTACCAGGACTTCACTTGAGATTTTAAGAGGAGCCAAGTGTCCTATCCTTTTCTGTAGCAAGGGAGTGTGCTGTTATTACTGTTAAAACAATGGAGTTACAGGTGCTTGGTCTGCGTTGGTTGGAGCAATCCGGTTAAAGCTACACGGTTTTCTGGATCATTTGCAGCAGGAGGTCTCTTTACCTCTCGGTTTTCTGGATCATTTGCAGCAGGAGGTCTCTTTACCTCTCGGTTTTCTGGATCATTTGCAGCAGGAGGTCTCTTACCTCTCGCCTGTGCTGCTGCCACTGCTGTCCCTTGTCACGCTACCCGAGCCAGCCCATCGTGCTAATGAGGTGCAGTGGCCTCGTGCTCTGTGCCTGTGAAGCCCATGAGTGGTGATGGAGTTTCTCAGAATCACCATGAAAACCCTCTGAGCTCCTCGAGTGTGATTTCTCCTTTGCTGTAGCCCAGTGGTGACACTGTGGGGGAGGCTCAGGGATCACACCACAAATTGTAAATACAAATCACTGCCTGTGTGACTGCATTACGATCATACAACGTTAAAATGCAACTTACCAAGCATTTAGCCTTGGAAGCCTGGCCAGCAGAGGGAAAGGCTGTGTTAGAGTGAAAGCCCTTTCACTTTTCCTGCCTATTAATTTACGTGCCTTCGGAGTGTTGCCATTTAGCAAAGTGCCTTTTGTGTTTCTGCCAGGATGAAGTAGCTGCTGGGAAAAACTAAGTAGGCCAAATCCTGCAAATGTCTGGAGAGCTCAGCCAGGGTGGCTGATGGTGATCCAAAAGAGCGTGAGGATGGATTTGGCTTCATGCAGGCAGCACAATATTGAAAAAAATAAAAAGTTTCATGCCAAAAGGCAGTTGCTGCAAGAAAATGCAAATAGAAGATTTTTTAAAATTGAGTACTTCATAGTTTTGATTCTGTGTAGAACCTGGGATCTTCAGGTCTGTGCTCTGGATCTCAGGCCATGTCAGCTGAGGGCTATTTAAAGGTACAGACCGTGTCTGCCATGGCCCGGGGCTGTGGTGTACTCACCATATAGATTTCTGCAGTCAGAGTCCTTGTAGAAATGCTCGTCCTGTTCCCATGTAGTGCTTTAAATAGCTCAACACATCACTGTTATTCCAGTGATACACGTTCCAACTCCATATGAGCAATCAGGGGAGAGATTTTTGGCTGCCAGGTATTGCACAGTGAGAGCATCTCACTGCTTACATCATCTCCTTCTCAGATCAGTGCTGTGCCCCCCTGCACCGAGGAAAGGACCACTGTGTTTGGAGGATGTCTAAAGGAGTTTCCCTGCTACCTCAGGCTGTATTTCTAATTTATAACAGGAAGTTTGCAGGTTTTCGTTTTGTAGCCTTTCTCCCCAGGTGCCCAGCACCGCCCTGAAGCGGCTGTGGTATCACCTGATGCAGACACCCCTGGCTGGCACGTCCCGCATCCGGTCGCGCCGGGACCCTGCCGGTGGTGCCACCCCCATGGACGTGACAATATTTCGGCTTCTGTAGGACGCTATTTTTACACGGTGGTGACGGCGATGTTGGCGCTGCTCCCGCCTGTGCGTGGGTGCTGCAGGAGCCCTCGGAGCCTGGCAGTGGTGGTGGCTCTGGTGGCTCTGGTGGCTCTGGTGGCTGTGGCAGCACACGCTGAGGATCCCGCTCCCCACGGCAGCGGGCACTGACAGCACTGCTCCCGAGGGATTTCCCCTTTGGAAGGGAGTTAATGCAGGAATGCCCGAAGATACAGGTACAGTGTGGTGACTCCACATTTCGGTCAGCCGAGACCTGAAATGACTTGGCTTTTCACCTGGGGCCGTGGTAGCTGAATCACTGATGCTGTCGTGATAATAACAACTCTGGAAACACAGCCGAGTGGGGAAAGATGGTTAAACATTTATTGTAAATTATGCTTTGTGTTCTTTTAATTATATGGATGATGATTTGGAAATGGTAATGATTCTGGCAGTTAGCTGACAGCTCAATTTGAAAACTTTCCTCATTTTTAAAAAATTGAAATTGACTTCAGAGTTTATATTAGTTTATAATGGGAAAAAAGCCCCTGTTTCTTTATGCAGATATCTTGGAGTATTGTTTCTATATTCTTCTCATTGCAATCTAGCTAAACCTGTACAAAAATATCTTTTACAATGCTGCAGTAGCTGTTACTCAAACTCAGCAGAGATTTTTATGAGCTGTGTTTGAATTCAGTAAATATTTTATTATAATAACGAGGGCAGGAGGTTAGCCTTGTGCTGGGTTTGTTTGTGTGATGTGAGTTTAGCACAGAGCATATGGTGAGATTTGAAACTCTTGTGTGAATACACGAGCTGCGTTGCACCTCTTGTGCATGGTTTATTCACATCCTGCTGGATCACACCGCTCTTTTGTCTCTGGTCCCACAAACTCAGTAATTGGCAGGAAAAGCAGAGGTCACCTCAGTAGTGCTGTGTGTCTGTGTGCCCTGTATCAGCCGTGGGTTTCTGTTTTGTTGATGAGTAGGAAATGCTGGAAGAGGCATGCCTTGGAAAGGCACTGTTGGAGTGGTTGTTTATATGTAGTAGAAGCAGGTGTACATTTCAAAAAGGAGCACAGTTCTTGAAGCATTTTACTTTGCATTTTTGGACAATGTGAAAGAATTAAATTGGGACAAATTGACATAGAGATTTATTGAATTTGGTGAATATTTTCTCTTATAATACAGGAACCAGAGAGAGAAGTAACAGTGCTTTGCTGTAGCAGCCACCACAGAGGTCTTGGAAAGAGCAGTGAGCATTTCTGGGGGGGTGCCCAGACCCTCTTGGTGCAGAAAAGCATTGTTGGGAAAGGCAGTGAGTTTGTGTGCTGGCCTGGGGGCATTTCAGCCCTCTACGTGGCCAGCTGGAGGGCTCGAGGGACCACATAATATGGACACTGACAGCAAAATTTCTTTCCCTTTATCCTCCTGATCGTCTGCTTTCTTGTGAGACACACAGAAGAACAGGACATTATAGTGAGAAGGCACCATAAGGCAGGGAAACACATTTGTAAAGTCATTTAACAGAAGGTACTAATTGAGAAATAGGATAAACCAAGTTACAACCAGTTATTTAATATTCTATTCCAGAACACCTAACACATCCACTCCTTAGGCAGGACTGGGTCCAGGGAGTTGCTCTTCCCCACTGCCGAGTGGGGTTGGCAGGATGGATGGGAAGAGCTTGTGGAGTTCCTATTACACAGTTACTCTTTTTCTCATCTTTTCTGTGCAAAGGACCAGAAAAGCCCCCACAAGGCTTCATAATGATTCATCAGTTCTTAGGAAAAATAAACCCCAACTCCCTTAGTTAAATTAAATGTACAGCTGACACCCATGTAGTTCTCTGATTGCTGCATGTGTTACTATTTTATATATTTCTGTGTTATCCTCACATTAGCACAACTCCTTGTCACTGGATTTTAAATACAGATACAAGACAGGGAGAGAGCAGGGGCCAGCTCTACAGTGAGAATAACGCTTCACTGAGATATTTAGAGGCACTTAAATTCTTCTTTCCTTATTTTCATCTGAATGTTTTTAAATTCAACCCTGAGTGTTTTGACTCAGTTGACACAAAAAGGGTTTGTTAAAACAACGATTAAACTCCAGTCTCTAATTCCAGCAGTACTTGTGTGCGTCTCCTTTAATCCTTCTCCAGGAAGATTGCAAATTTAATTCCCCTCTGGGCTTCTGTGAGCCTCACCCTCCCCAAATCACTTGATACAGCATGTTAGCAATCAATAATTCTGTCCTGTTTCTCAAATACTTAGTGAGTAAGTGGCATTTGTGTCTCATATTTGTTTATTTTGATTTTCAGTAACCACCTCTAGCTGTAGAGATGAAAGGTTTCAGTGTCAACACAATTTGCTGGTAATTCCTTTATGCAGAATGATATCCCTTCCTAGTGCCGTGTGGTTTTGTTTCAGAGTTGGAATGTGGCCTTTGCCTTTGTTGAAAAAGCTGAACACTATTATGAAGTAAAGAGCTGGTAATTATAGTTTAATTTTTTGATGTCTAATGTTTTTTTCCCCTCAAAAATACCTTTTCATCTCATGAAGCAAAAGGTTGTGGATTTATAGAGGAGCCTGTAGTTGCTAAAGAAAATTGTATCTTTTCTGCTGATGGAGGGTGCAGGTCAATGCTATGGTATTTGTATGAGTCTGAAATGAAAAACCTGCACTTTTTTGACCCAACCTCCACAATACAATAAAAAAAGCCCCAGAACAAGCCACAAAAAGGACAGGGAAGGTGCCCCTCACCCTCCAGGCCCTTCGTTTTTTCCTTTCATTGTTTCCTTTAGGCTCTGGTTCTGCACTATCCTTCCTTGGTGAGGAATTACCACTTTCCCTGCATTGAGAGGTAACTGGGGGGCTTGCAAATATTAGGAATAAAATTTCTTTTCACATGACTCTTGTCTCTCTGCTCAAATTACGCCTTTCTTTAGATCACAGTACTCTTTGAAATGTTTGTGTCACAGAAGGACAGATTGGATGAGGCTTTGTAGTGTAGAGGAAGGTGTCCCTGCCAATGCAGGAAGGTTGGAACTAGGTGACCTTTAAAGTACCTTCCAACCCAAATCATTCAAGGATTCTGAGATTATAATATCAAATTGTGTCATTTGGCCCTTAATCATTTTGGGCTTCTTTAATCACCAAGACCAATAAATCTATTAAACTGATTTTTTAGAATGGAGTTAAATAATGGGATGCAAATGAGTTATGTGGCCTTAATTATGTCTGTATAGTAAAACAAAGAAGGTGGAAATCTTTATAATTAAATTTTGTAGTTGAGATTTGATTCCAGATTAAATGTGCATTCTTAAGCATGACACTTCTTAATTTTCAGTACTTGATTTCCAAGCTCAGAAATGGCTTCTGTAGGTTCCTGTGCAGACTTGAAATGAAACACAACAAACTGGAAAAAGCATTAGGGCTGTGTCACATTCTGCTGTTTCTGGACATGTTTCTGCATCAGGTCTGTAATCTCCCATGAAGATTTCTCATTTATCTGTTGGAGAGCCTGATAGCAAAGGGGTTTTTCATCTTCTGCACAGACCAATCCTAGACTGGATCTTTTGCCAAGAGTTTGTTTTCCCTCAGCAGTTTGCTCAGCAGAGAGAAGGTGACATTTTCTATCCCAGGCTCCTGAGCAGAACATGACCAGGGATTTGTGAATCCTCTCCCTTCTGTCACTGTCATCAGCTTGTGTTGTTCTGTTTCCAAAGCATTCCTGTCTCACCCAAATCTGTTCCTTATCTCTGGCACCTTATCCCAGTCCCCATGGCTGTTAAATCCTTAGTCTAGCAATGCTGAAGGAGTTAGGCTTAGTCAAAGGGATGGATTTTCATGGATCCAGTGTACATGTCACAGTGTTCATCGAGGTAAGGCTTCAGCCTTTGATCCAAGTACTTCCACAAGCAGGGTGCTCTGCTTTCTTTTCAATGTTGAAAACCAATATATTGTATACTAATCTTTTTCCACCTTTATAAAAATCTTAAACATTTTGTCTGAAATTTTCCTTGAAGAAATGAGTTTGAGATCATCAAATGTGAGTAATGTTCATGTAGATGGTTAAAATTTGGCAAAGCCCTCAGGCAAATACTGTGATTCTTAGGGATGCTCCTGTGTAGGGCCAAGAGTTGGTCTTGATGATCCCTGTCAGTCCCTTCCAGCTCAGGATATTCTGTGAATCTGCGAAAGTTATAAGCACACTGCAAACATCACTTGAAAGCAGCCAAAAGATGTGTAATGCAGCTTTAATAATAAGCAATGTTCCTCCTTCCCTGTGGTACATGCAGCAAGTGCACGTCTGGAGTAAGCAGTGTAGAAGTGAGTCTGAGGAGTTTGTCTTATTTGACTATTCTTTACAGACTGTTGGTGGTTAATGTGCCCTACTTGCTCCAGAGCTAAGCAGAATTATCTACTGTGCATCCTGGTGGAGACAGGCTGAGTCTTGACATCAGAGATGTGTGAGCCCTGGAGAGTTGGCAAGAATATTGGCAGCAATGTCCCCAGCAGACAATTCTTGCACAAAGAAGTCCTGTGGAGACTGCTCGTTCATTCCTTGCCAGTTTTTGTCCTTTTGTCAAAAAGTGAGTGCGGTCAGATCCTTTTAGGGTTTAAGGATTCATGAGGATACCTCTGCTGGAGCAGAATATAGTCTGGGAGAAAGGCAAATTTCGAGAATCAGGTATTCAGATGTATTTTGGTTTAGAAGAAGTAACTTGAAGTTAGGAAGGAAATTTCTACAAATCAGGATATAATGGGAGCATTTAATTTTTAATGAACTCTTCAGTAATTTATGATCGGATGAGTAGCCTCAGATCATTACATTACATCAGTAATTCATAATTTCACTTATTAAATATGTTGATTGTTTCTTCTGCTGCTTTGAAGACTGATTTTGATACATAAAGGCATAAAGGTAGAATGTTGAAAATTGCCGTGAAAACTTACCTCCTTAAATATGGTTTTAAATGTAAGTTAAAATGTGAAGTTTCCTAATAGAATTAATTTCTCCTAATTGTCAGCAGTTGAAATTTCAACCTAAACCATATTAACCGTCAATGTTTTAAAATATAAACTAATACATGATTAATTATATGATTTTGTTGTGCTAGATGGAAGAGTCAGTGTTTTAAACCTTCTTCAGAAGAACCTCTTCGTAATGATCTCAGAGGCACTGTATTCCCACTGGTATTTTGTGTGAAATACTTAGTAGCTTAGTTCTGAACTGAGAGAAAAGAAAAATAATTACTTCTTTGTCTTCAGTGTATATTTTAAATATGCTTTGTGCTACTTCAAGATTAATAGAAAAATTCCAAAAGAAATTTCAAAGAAAAATTTTTCAAAAACCCAAACTAAATATTTTCCTTTTCAATTTCTTTTATAGCTGAGTCGCTAAGCCTTTTTAATTCTGAACCTTGATATAGAGACCCAAAGAGAAAGACATGTGTAAAGTCCTGCCCTGTAGCTCTGGACACTGAGCACCAAATACATCGTGGAAAACAATTTTTTTCTGTTTCCTGGCATATTTTCTGTTTGCAACCGTTACCAGAAACCAAAAAAAACCCCAACTTTGCAACAATTTTCAATGTTCTGCTGCTTTGCGCAAAGTGCAGCTTTGGCCTCCCGGAGGCAGGAAGGCAAATAGAAAAGCAGTGTTTTCTCTGGAAATGTGAGGCTGTTGTCCCTTTGGGAAGGGGGTGTGTTTGGTGGGGTGGGCTGCCCTCGGGCTCCCTGGCAGTGCTCCTGGGTTCCTCCTGGCCCTGCTCTGCCCTGCAGCTGGAATCCCTGAGCTGGTTCTTCTGGCCTGTGGGACACACCACAGCATGAGCTGGCAGCTTTCTACACCGGCCAGGCATGGATGCCTCTGGAGAGATGCTGTTCTGAAAGGCTGGAACATGGGAGTAGTTGAGAGTGAAGAAAAGTCGATTGTTCATTATTCCAATCAGAATTGTATATTTCAAATGCAACTGTTTAGGCCCAAATGTTCTGGCTGTGGTCAGCTCCTTTTAAGTCAAGTCTTTGGTGAGTTATATGCTACAAATTTGATGCTTGTTAGCAAATCTAGAGAGAGAGCAAACCTCTATTGATAGTTGCAAACTTCTGGCAGCTACTTTAGTAACTAACTTGGGAAAATACTTTGTTATGCTTTCTTTCGGGGTTGATTCTTTTTCAGGGTGGGTCATTTGTTTTGGTCCGGTTACAGTACAGAGAAATTCTTGTGTCAAAAGTAAAGTATTGCAAAGTTCAACATTTCCTCTGCTTTTATTTGAGGAAAAAATCAGACTTCATAGTAGCCTGAACGATCTGTACTGCTTGCTCTGTGTAAGTTTGGGCATCTGCCTTTCTATAAACTTCCAGTTGCCTGTCGTGCTTATGTTGTTTTTATTGGAGATGTCCTTAATTATAACCAGACCTTCGGTAATTGATCCAAAGTTCACAATGCCTTGAGCAGGACTTTTCTGACCATCACAGAACATGTAATTTTAGGAAACAAGGCAAAATGCTAGTCGGTGGTGAATAATACAATGAGAAGCTCAAGCCCTTATGTCTTCTGGGTAAAAGAAAACCCAAACCACTTTACTTGCAGTACAAAGTGCTGTTTTGGGTAAAACTTGCAGCAAGTCCCCTGGAAGAGTGTGTGGGATGGGAAGCTTAGCATCTTTCTGAAATACTGACTCCTTCAATTCAGTGGATGTGGAATGGCCTTTTTGGCTTAAGCCTATTGACATATGAGAGGTTGCTCCATCTTGACTGGTTGGTTGGTTGGTTGGTTGGTGAGTTGATGTTGTAGCTAAAATTTAAACAAAACCACTTTGCAATAAACAAACAATCCAGCCTTTGAGTAAGCATGCCACATTGCAGAAGAAAATGTCACTAAATATGTCATTTACTTAAAATGCTTTATATGCTTTCCTGTTACTAGTCCTTCACACATGCAAAAAGCCAGATCTGTTGAGTTACAGTACAGCTCCTTTATAATTAACTGCCCTGATGTTTCCTCTCTTGACTCCTAAGTACAATGTGATAAAAAATTGATGCAAGTGCTGCAGCAGGATTGCAAGAATAAGGTCATATCTCACCTATTCCATATAACACGTTGAGATGCCAATTTATCTCCTGTTATCAACAGCACAAGAAATGCAATTGCTAATTTACATCACAAGGTGGCAGCAAATTTTTAATTCACTTAATTTTCACTAACCTAGATTAACTCAACTTCTTGAAATTGTGGTTTCCTTACAAAATGACAGAAAACTTTGTTTAATGTGTGCTATTTACAGGGATGTCAGTGTTTCAGAAGTACTCAAAACACCTACAGAACTTTATTTCTGCCTTAAAATCAGTAAAAAAGGCATTTACTATGAACTTTAAAGATCAGTAGCTCACAGAATAAGAGTTACCAAGTCTCATTAAAGATATTTTGAATAAAGACTATAGATTTTATCTATGGTTTTGATTTCTTGAAAAGAAAATACAACAAAGCATTTTTTGAAATTCAGGCTCTCCAGACTTGATCATGTGGATTCTTTCCTCTGTATGGAATTCTAATTTATGTTTGAAGTGTGTTCAGTCAAAAGCTTTTAAAGTTATGAAATAACAGGGTTGGCTTGGCTCAGCTCCTTTTGGCAGATTTTTTCTCCTGTGCTGGCCAATCCCAGAAGTTAAAATTTTAATCTGCTTGACCTCATTTGTCCTAGGTGTTAATTGTCATTGCTAGTAGATCTTACAGAAGATGCATCTATATGGCCTTTAAAATGCTCTGCTTTTTGTTTCCCCCTGCAGTTTCACAACCACAGGCTGTACATAGCCAGCTGGAGAAGCCATCAAGTACTGCAATTCTCTGCAATACCTGTGGAAAACCATGCAAAGGAGAAGTTTTGAGAGTTCAGAACAAATACTTCCATATTAAATGCTTTGTTTGCAAAGGTAAGTGTGAAACAAATATTTCCATATTAAATGCTTTGTTTGCATGGAAGTGGTGCTTCTGTGAGTAGGGCATTAGCAATGGTGTGTGACTTAATGATCCTGGAAACTTCACAAGCATATTTTACAATCCAATCCATGCCTGAAGGGATTTACTGTGAAATTTCTGTCTCCTTACTGTAAGATTATAAACATCCTAAATCCCAAAATTGGACATGTTTTCAATAGGTGTAAAGCTGTTTATATCCATATTGGAGTTTGTTATAGAGTTGGGATGTCAAGAAGAAGAGCAGCTTGGGAGAGCAATGCAGGGCTAGGAGAGAATTGACATTTGCAAAGAAACTGAGAGGTTCTCTCTCTTCCAGCTCTCTAATGCATGCCACAGGGTGGGACACAGCCACATCTGTTCAGGTTCTCCTGTGTTGGTCTGTGATCTTTAAATTCCAGTATAGCCTTCTGTGCTTTTCCATTTTTTGGGGGGAATGACTTGGTTTGCTCCAGGTTGGTTGGTGCCTGGTGATCTAATATTGCCATGAATAGCAGAAGGATGGTCACAGGAAAAGGAAATTATCTGATACAACACCCCTTCTGTAGATACTTGCTTGAAAGTATCATTACATTTGAAAACTTATTCGGAAGCTGCAAAGATCTAATTTATTTTAAATGTACAAGTACATAAACTGGTGTTTACTGAACAACCTGCTTTCCTCATTATTAACCAGTGTTTCAAATGACATTTATTAATCCTTGTAGCACAGTCTAGAAACATGAGCATGTCTCTGGTTCCAGATGTGTTACTGTAACTATTTCTACACCTCTTTAGAGGAAATACTAGAAAGGGAACTGTCACTATCTGTTAGCTATACTGATATTTTTAAAAATCCCATGGGATTAAGTACATACTGTTAATATCTGAGGCCATCTTTAATGAGTTAGGCAGACAGGACTAAATGTTCAGCTCAACAATTGTGTTCTTTGCAAAATTGTGCAGCGAGCAAAATAAACACTTTCCTAAACAGCAAAAATATTTTGATCATCTATTCAGAAGAGATTAGTATTTAAAGCAGAACACAGCTGATGCCTTGAAAGGCTACCTAGGACAGAGGCTAAAGGAATGAAGTAGGAATTTATTAAAAAGGCCTTCAAAGGATACATCTTGGGCAGTACAAGGGCCTGGCTGAGGCTACACCCAAGGTGGACAACAGGTCATGAATTTTACACTTTTATCAGTTTTGGTCCATTTACATATTGGGGTTAATTGTCCAATTACAGCTTCAGGTTATGAAGTCCCATCCTCCCTGATTGCTCTCCTCCATTTGCTGCTGTTTACACTTTTTGGGCCTGAAGCTCTAACAGTGTCCTTGGTTTTTGGGCTGGAAAAGGATTGTTTTGTCTAACTGAACTGTGAAGAGAACTTGCTAACACTTCATGTGAAGTTCAGTTACATACCAATGCAGTACAGAATATGGAAAATATGAAATGCAAAACTTAAGGCATCACAGCCCATACATGCATCTTTTAAGTTCTTTTACAGCCAACTGTTCTTATGGCAAATTTCACTATTAAATCAGCTTTTCAGACCTAACTCAGGAAAAGAGCAGCTGATTTGTTATTCAGGAGCCTTGTCTCCTACATGCAGCCTCAGTAACATTCTGGTATTCTCTCCATATTATTATCTTGATGAAATCCAAGCCCTCTTTCTTTTTTAACAGATTTGCTGTGAGAAAAGGCAGATCTTACAGAGGGAGTAAGACAGAATCACACATCCAATTTCTGGTTTTATAGGACATCTCCATTTAGATGATGCCAGGTCACCAGCAAATGCAGCATGTGGTCATTGAACCAATTCACTGATCCCAAATTTAGGGAGTGCTGAGGTTTTTTCCCACCCCCATGCAGAGGAAGATGATGAATGAACTGTAGGAGCTGCATTGCCCCAGTCTGGCTGTAAGAGATAAGAAGGAGTTTGTTCGCTTCCGGCAGATCTTGGATAAAATGAGGGAAAAATCACAATGCTAACGAGGAGGTAGCAGGGTAGCATCTGTCAGCCACCTGTCAGTCTCTCAGTTGGCACAGGGGAGTGTCAGAGGTGTGATTAAACCGCTGCTTGGTGTCAGGGCTCATGGACTCCTCCTTACTAATCTTTTTGCTAAGTTTGTACACATGATTGGTTTGAGGGTTTTCTCTCATTATTTAAATGCCATAACTTCTTTTAGCACCTTTCAAGGGATTCCATCAATTCTCTGGAATTCTTCTGGGATCTGTTTTTGTTTTGTTTCTGGGCTTTATTTGTTGCTCAAGAAGCATAAGTTGCTTTGTAATATGGATTTGCCATGTTGTTACGTGAGAAGAGCTTTGGAACAGAACAGAGCACTGAATATATATTTCACTAGCTACATAAAAGGAGAAAAATCAGGTTAGGCAAATGTCACTAAGATTTTTAAATTAATGGATGAAAGAATACAGTTCATGTGTTAGGATTTAGCAAAAAAAATTATATTCAGTTCCGATCAGTCAATCTGCTTCCAGCCTTGGAGAAGAGTTTTGTGCCATGACCCCTGCTCTGCACGGGCAGGGTGATGATTCTGGGAATGGATTTATCTTATTGTTGATTCCTCCCTGTGGTGCATTTATTTTGATGCTACTCAGCAATGCAGTTTGTCCCGTCTCAGCTCATCCACCAAAGATGGCATGTGGAAAGAGGCTGTGTGTCCAGCATCCCGTGCAGCTGCAGGACTGTCCAGGACACATAATCCCATGTGTGGGCTGCCTGCTTGGTTGACTGCCTCTGTATTAAATCATCCTGCAGCCTGCATCAGAAAACATGTAATATTTATAAAGCTGTAGGAAATTTTGGTCCCTCTCAGAGAATTTACGGCTGTACAGTGATGGAAAATGCAAACTGAAAAAGAGCCCATGGATAAGAATGGGAAATGGCCATGGTGTGGTGTCTAGAGGTATTTGAGGTCTGTTTGAATGACCTCATCAGTGATATTACACTGGAAGAAGTCACACCTTTTTGAATAAGTGTGAAATTTGAAACTATTTCTTTGATAGTTTTGGATAAATTATGAGGTTTCAGAGGGCCAAATACATTGATTGAATGAACTGTTTCCTTTTTTTTATTGTAGAAAGGTAGTTTTGTGTATTGCCATACTGCTGTCTGATTATTCATAGAATGGTTTGGGTTGGAAAGGACCTTAAATATCACCTCATTCCAACCCCCCTGCCATGAGGAAGGACACCTTCAAGTAGACCAGGTTGCTCAAAGCCTCATCCAGCCTTGGACACTTCCAGGAGTGGGGCAGCCACAACTGCTCTGGGCCAACTTTCTTACAGGGACTGTGAGTTTCAGAATGTTAACAGCAATTATATAGATGCCTTTTGTATTAAAATTAAATTACATAACCAAGGCAGGATAGTATAAAGTCACTAATTCCCTTGCAGTTCTTCTTACATTCCCCAGATATGGATTCTAAACAATTCAAAGTTTTTAAAAGAAGAAAAACTCTTTTATTATTCAAGACTAAGAGACACATGCAGATTGAAAACTTTAACGGCAGTACTGGGAACATTTGCTAGTTTTGTTCAATATCAAAGTTTAATAGGACCTAGGGAGGTAAATAGGCATTATAAATAAAATTTATATTCATATCTATTTGTATGAGTTATTTCCTGCTTAGCTGCACATCTAATCTGCTTATAAAATGCTGTAGGGAACATGCCATCTAACCTCACTTCAAATTTTTACTTAATTTTTAGTTTAAAATTTCTCCCATTTTAATCAGGTTTTATAAAAGTACTGCTGTAATGAAGCAGATGTTTTTGATATTGTATGGCAAGTTTCATTAGACTTCAAGGGCTTTGGTTCCCATGTTTGCTAATTCTTTTTTCATTTGTTACCACTGTAATAAAAGCACCAAGGAAAATCCCTAAATGATAAAACATTAATGACCTAGACTGTCAAATTAAAAAAAAAAAAAAAAAAGTATTGAATAGAAACTATTCTGAGGGTGTCTGTCAGGTCAGGACTGCATTTAGTGGAGTGGATGGTATCAGACAAATATTAACTTGGAGCTTGTTTGCAACACTGTAATTTAGTAGACCCAGCAGAGACAGGTTAACACAGAACTGTAGATAGGAGAGATGTAGGTGCTGTAATTTATTATCTTGGGTAGCCACCTAGATCTTTGATAAGGATAGAAATTACGATGTTTTATTAGTATTTGGCAAGTATTTAGATTCTGTGTTTTGGTAGTATCCTGACATTTCCAAAGTGGCAGTGACCAATTTTAATGGGAGAATCCATACCATCTTTGTGTTCTTTGTGCCTATGTGAGAAAAACTATAACTCACATCTATGTCCTTTCCTGGTTTGTCTTGATGAAAGGAAATAAACTTCCAGTCTGAACCACAGAGGTGAAAACATGACCTGTGTGCTATGCCTGCTTCGTTGTATCTCGTATGTATCTTGTTTTACCCCTAATCAAAATTCTCCTGATTGCTGCCTTGCTGTGAGTGCTGCACATGCAGTCTCCCCTGCTGGCATGGCTAGCAGTTGCAAGTATACTTTCCCCCAATTAATTTTCAAGGTTTTTAAAATTAATCTGCTAGAATTTATCACATCTTCAGTTTAGAATAGGGTATGTGGTTGTGGGGATTAGTGTTTCTGTGACTCTGCAGTGTTCTGGGAATTGTGAAAAAGCCCAGGTCTGGATATGTCACTTCTGTAACATTTTCTCAGTAGAACATGTAACAGAACCCAGAGTTATATCATTTATCAGGAAGTCCTATTAATGGGAAGGGCTAAGACAGAATATTCAGTGAAAATATTGAAAACGTGGAGTAACTTGGCAATAGGAGTTATTTGTTGGTCAGATCAAATGCATCTGCTAGGATATAAATATGTTCAAAGCTACAGAGTAATCTGAGGGACTCACACTTGAACATAGCTAGGGGGTTTCACGTTTCCAAATGGGACTCACTTACGGGAAGCTCATTTGTAAGATTTCCAAGTCCCAGATTTTTGCCAGGCAGTAGGGATTCCTGGTATTTATGGTGTCATGGGCACTGGGGATTAGTGTAGGGACTCCTATTCATCAGGAGCTCTCAGCAATGTGTGCAGCACTTCCTGAATCCTTCAGGAGTTTGCAATCTCAGATCATATTAACTCAGTATAGCAGGAAAAACTGCTTCCAATGTAATGCTCACCAAGGTTGCAGAGTGTGGGAGGTTTAGGGCTGCCTTACTGATGTCATGTTTGCTTGTAATTTTTATTTCACTGAAATCATGATGATGATGATGATAACAATCACTTTTGCCAGAGCAAAAGTAATTTAATGTAGTGGAAAATGGTTCTATGTTGTAGATTTAAAACCTGAACTTTAAAATTTTTAATCGCTAGTTTTCTAAAAACAACTCAATAATTAAAGCATAAACAAATCAATTAGCTAATTTGCACTATCACAGAGTAATGGATAATTTTCCTTTTTTATAATCATGTACCTGTTGCAACCTTTCTTTGCATTCATTAGGAACTTTCTGCAGCCCCTCATGTCCTGGCCCTATACCCATCCCATCAGCACTCCAGCAACATGGCATAAATATTTCAACCAGAGTCTGATGAATCTTTTTTTAAGAGCATCTTTCACAAATTTAATAAATACATAATATTAGTAAAGCATGGTGAAATGAAAAAGGAGGAATCCTGGATATGAGTACTAGTAAAGGAATATCTTAATAGCATTCAGTAAAATGTAGCTAACTACCCACCAAAGGAAGCCAAACCTCTGTTGCTTCTGTTTTCCAATATATTTACTCTTTATTTGCTCCTTCTAGTCTGTAGAATGAGAAGTTATAGTGGAAAACTAAGTGCTCATTAGAAGATTGGATTTTCAGATCTATGTAAGCTCGCAGGCGCTAAAAATATATTCATATAAAGAAGTTTTGAACATACATAGTTTCAGCCCACATTAGATAATGTCACAGAATTATTATTATTATTATTATTTTTAAAAGGCTGCAAGTTTTTTTTTTTTTAATTACTCAAGTTCTCTTTTTGGATAAGGTTTTCCCTGTGCGGAAAAAAAAAAAAAAGTCAGTGCAAGGATGCCTTTATGCAGGGGACTTCCAGACTGTGTGATGCTCTTTCCCTTGAGGACACAGCAGGGATACAGCAGCACTCTGGAGTAGCTACTGGGCATTTCAGTGCACTAAGGTGAGATGCCTACATTGAGACCCAGAGAGAGTTGTTGCACAAAATTCATCACTGCCACAGTGGTGTAATTCCACCTCCCACTTTCTGCAACTCATTAACACAAGACCATCTGCCATATCTGTGAATAGAGCAGGGACTTAATTTGCAAACCTGGAACTGGCAACCAAAGCGCTGTTAAAAAAATCTGAAAATATTTGGTGTTGTTACTTTGCATGTTGGGTTTCTTTGGGTTGTGGGTTTTATTTTATTTTACTGTTTTAAAAAACCTGTTTTAATTAGTCTGGCAAATGACAGCAGTATTTTAAGATGCTATTAGGTTGAAAATGGGTTAAAGCACATTTGTTTCTTAAATTTCTTTAGCATTCTTGTAAATTTTAAATAACCAGATTGAGTCCTTAAAACAAGAAATCAGTATAAATGAGACTTTTTTTCCAGTTTTCCTGGGGATTATTTTGGTAGTTTGAAACAGCCACATATCTAATTCTGTGAGGACCTTGCTCACCTCTAAGACTGTTGGGAGATCTTTTATAGGGCAGTAACACTGTCTCTAAACTATTGGGAAACTATGCTCTCCAGAATGAAAATGGAAATGCTTTCTAATGAAAAATTACTCAGTGTTTAGTTTGCATTTATTATAGGAGTCAAGGTACATAGTGGACCCCTTCCTAAACTTGTGGACAACTTCTTGATTTTGATGGGTATCCTCTAATGTTTCATCAATGTCATAAGAGCATTCTGAATCTTAAAGGGTTTTCCTGCACTGAAGTGTTTACTCCACAGATTAATTTATGGGCGTCATGGCCAGTGTAGCCTTGGAGCTTGTGTAGGTGCTGTGTATCATTTATAGCTTTATTAGTGCTACCTATGCATGGTGAAGTGTTGCAGGATATTATATATCCCCACAGTTCTCTGTATCTTTTCTGCCCCCAAAAGTTGCTGGTTTTCTTCCATCAGACCTGTTTGCCTTCCTGCATTTCCTGATAGAAGCTGGAGAAGAGGCCAGCAGGTCTGTCCAAGACTTTTCTGGGGCTGCATGCTGCTTTTGTTTGCCCTGGATAGTAACAAAATGAATTATCCTTCAAGTCCTTGAGATTATAAATGGTATGTTAGATATTATTGCTAATACACTGCCGGTGGCTCACAGGCTTGAGTATTCTTGATTTCACAGATGTGTTTGGAAAAAACCAGTTGATATGATAACTCATGCATAGAAGAGTGATTGAATTGAATGGTTTATATACCCCATTGCAAGGTTCCTTCTGTCTTACTGCTGCTTACCAACAGACTGAAGGTTCAGGTATGAATTAACTAAGAGATGATATTCCCATGCCAATGTTTGTATGGCCAGCAGACTTGGAGCTGGGAAAGACTTCCCCAAAAGCTTTGTGAAAAGCTTATCTGGACTTATCACACCAGACCATGCAAGAAGGAGTATCACAGTCACAGCCATCTGCTGGAAATGAGCTTAGACTGCTTCAGATTAATTGCAGTTCAGTTTGAACTTAAGTCAAAGCTGTAGCAGTGGAAGTTTGCCAGGTGGTCGTGATTCCTTCTCACAGGCATAGTGGCCAGGAGAAATGTTCCACATGTAATTAAGGGTTTTTGGAGAATGGGATCCCAGACTTCATCAATGGTGTATGAAGACATAGAATTTAGCTGCTGAAAGAGAATAAATAATATCAGCAGTGTACTATGTGTCATTCTTGGGATTGCAGTCAGCCAGTGCCATCCATCTCATAGATGGAGGAAAGTACCAGAAATGGACATAAAACCACAGTGCTGAGGAAGAAAAATTTTATTTAACTTATATCAGGCAGAAAGTGGGAGGGAAAAATATAGACTTGATATGTGCAGTTGCATGTAAGCAAACCACTTGTTGGTCTGGCATGTTGACAGCAGAACAGCACTGTTGGGATGGCAAGACCTGCAGTGCATGCTGCTGCTGCAGCCTGCTGTAATGTGCAGCAGCACAGCAGGCATAGCATCCCCCAAGCAGCTCAAGACACAGCTGGTTTTTAGGCCCAGCACGCAGCCAAAAAATTAATCTGCTCAGTAGACTCATTTGCCAGCAGAGAAAATAGATGCATTTTATATTTGTACACTGCAAATGGAATACTGATGGCATACAGTAGTGGTGCTTAAAGTGCATTGATTGATTGATTTGCTGCTATTTATTTTTATAAAATCACAGTATAATGGAGGAGACATTTAAATGTCATCTAGTCCAAACTCCCTGGAATGAGCAATGATATCTTCAACTAAATCAGTTTGCTCAGGGTGCTGTCCAACTTGACTTTAAATGTTTCCAGTAATGGACCATCTACCACCTCTGTGGACGACCTGTTCCAGTGTCTCACCAGCTTCACTTAAAAAAATAATTCTTCCATATATCCTGTCTAAATTGCACCTATTTTAGTTCACCATTGCACACTGCATAAATTCCAGTGCTTCAGGTGCTGTTACAGACACCGTACTAGGGGAAAAACGTCGTCTGTTTCTAAACCAGTAGAGGAACCCCTCACATCTATACATGGAGTATTTTGGTGTCAGGTAACTGCAAACCAGCTGTAAGAGAAGCTACCCTGAGATACCCTCCCTAAAAATGATGTGGATATTGTCCATCTCAAGTCCCATAGCATGTCCAGGTACTGGCTTGCTACTAAATATTATAAAAATATGAGACAAATGCTTATTTATCCACCACTTAAAAATTCCTCCTAGAGCTTATAACTGCTCAGGAAAAGGCATTGCTTTGTATGCAGGGTAATACCAAGACAAGAAGATGAGTTACTCTTTGTTAGTCTCTTCATTAATATAATTGCTGTGTTTGTAGTGCTTTTCTTTTGTCACCAAGGTGAACTCCAGAAACTGTTGAAAACTGTTTCTAGGTTATAAATAACCCTTCCTCCAGATACTCCTTTTGGAAGACAAATGCTAGGTAGGAGTGGAAGGAGTGGATATGACATGATGCTTATTTCCTGTCCTAGTAAGATCTGGTAGTTGCCTTCAGACATTCTCTCTAGACTTCTTCCAGCTTTCCTTTCCTGGTTTCTTGTCTCTGCAGGATCATCTCAGATGGGCAGTGCCTCTGTCCACATAAGTTGCAGGCAAGGGGCACAGCATCTCACCTAAGAAGAGGCCAATGAGTCTCTTCAGAGCTGCTCTTCTCAGCTTTAAACCGTGACTATTCTAATATCCAGGCCAGTATTTAACTGGAATCCCCCTGTTCTTCTCTGGTCAGCTGGGTGTCCAGTTAAACTGGATCAGATGGTTCAGAGAGTGCAGGAGCAGAGGAGGGTTTGTGACCCAGGTTCTTCTGGCCTGTGGAGCAGAGCTGGTGCTGCAGTGATGTTCATTCATCCACTCTTTGCAAGTGGGGAGGCTGAAGTGATGGTGATGCAGAAAGGGGCCTGGCGAGAGGATGCCAAACTTTATTTTCACTTTTGCTTTGGAGTCCCAATAGCTTGTTTTTCTGTCTCTCTTTAGGTGAACAAGGTTTCCTGAGAAGCCAGGGTTAAGAACATTTGTGCAAACTGCTCTGGAGCTGTACACAACTTCAGAGTATTTGTAACATTAGTGACAGAACAGAGAGAGGCCAATACCCTCAGGGTGAGACAGAATGCCGCCAAATGCCAGTGGCAGGACTGTTGCTGACCCCATGTGCCCCAAACCTTGCGCCAGAGCTCTCAGTGCAATGAGACAGAGCCTGCTGCGCTTCCATTTGTACAAGAAATGCAGATTTGCTTGTGCAAAAGGTAAGAAACATATTTAGGGACATAACCCCTCCCTCTTCTTTTCAGAAATGCAGTTACGTCCTTTTAACTTTTTTCTCTTGTGATCCACTTTGCAAGTTAAAACACTGTATGATGCAATTTAAAAACTGCTCTAGGGCACCAGTATCAGCTCAGCATGCTGCGCAGCATCATCTTAAATCCCTAGTTGAGCTCTGCTTCTGTGACACCAGTAGGTAGCTGAAATATATAGGCTGAAAGAAACTCATGATATCCAGCAAGTTGTGCCAGATTTTTGGAAAGTCTGTTCAAATAGCCTGTCCTTCATAAAAATGAGAGCACAGGTGAGAAAGAGAAATGTTAAAGCAAATGTGTTAAGCCCATGAGATAGGGAACATGAACAATGTGTTGAAATATAAATTATCTAATCCATGTTGTCCATGACACATGCAATATAATTGGAATTATTTTGAATTATAGGAAAGATTAGAACCCATAGTTCTTCATTTCTTGATGATGCGCTAATACAGTTCTAGCATGATTGTTTTCTGACTCTCAGCAGTCAGGCCATCTCCAGGGAGAATGATGGGCACTGAAATCCCATACAGGGATAAGCCCACAGAGGGTTCAAAGAGGGCCTTGAGCCCAGATCTCCTGTGCTACAGTTAACAAAGACTATAAAAAAGGGAGAGTGATTGGATGGAATTTTGAATGAATGATCTGGATCCTCAGCTTTCTTAGGGTTTCTGCACTGTATGTGTTACTCTGTGCATTGGGCACCACTGTTGGACTCTGTTCTTGTAGTTTAGGTGCAAGATGACTGATTCTGACACTGAAAACAGGTTTGGGTGTGAGTTGCCAGGCTTTACATTTAGAAACCAAAGTGCCTGTGGACTCTCAGGTACCTAAGTGTAAATCTCAGTGTTGAATTTCAGAAGTGTGGGTACTTCTGCTATTTTGGGACCAAGCCACCGAACAACTCCGCAATGTTTTGTATGTGCAACCCAGATTTAATAAGCAACATTCCCACTCCTTTTCTGTGGGCTGTGTGTGAGTAGTGACACTACTGTGGTTCAGCACAGTTTGTCTGTAAACACCATTTGCTGATGGGAACTCATTCCTACATGAACAGGAGCAGAAGTATGTAGTAACAAGTGTGGTGCTGTGACTTGCAGTAAAGGAGTAGTCAACACAGCAGCAGAATCACCACTTGGAAGTCCAGTTCTCTTTTAAATCAGGTCAAGTCTGTTTTCAAAGATTCTGGTCAAAGTGGGTGATGGTCGTATTCTACATGTCTGCTGTTTCTGTATGACTTCACCAGGCTATTGTATCTCTCCTTTCCCATCTTATATGTCCTCAAAATTCCAGCCTAGCTCCATCCCTGGTGCAATGAAGAACCCCTGAACAGCCTCACGAACCTTTGGTTAATCAACTTTAACCCTTTCCTACAGGTTTAGTTTAAAAGATAGAAATTGACATTTAGGACTAAAACCTTACTTTTACCAGGAGCAGGTGAATCTGGAGATGCCTCCAGTTCATACATGGTGAGTGATGTTCATCAGGTAAACATGAGAGATGATTTAAACTGATTTAACTTGTGAAAACTTGCAGCAGTTGCCATGAGCATCAGCCTCCGTGTTTAGAGACAGCAGTACTTAAACCCCTTTTGTGTCCAGGAGGAATATCAAACGCTTCTAATCTGTCAGAGATGTTTCTTTGTAACACTGATGCTTTATATTTTAAAGGTTTATATCCTTTATGCATTTCTTTTAACCTGTTTAATGTGTTAGGTGTTGTATATGGTAACCCTGAACTCAACTCCTACAGACTTTAACTTTGGACTCACAGCTGCTGCACTGAGGTTGACATTTTTACATTAAATAAGTCCAGGCTATTACTGTCCAAAATATGTGACTGATGTAAATTACTGTAAAGAGTAGTGTCTTTCAGATGCACATCTGTTCTGTGATCATAAGCCCATACACTGAAGTGCTTAAATTCTCCACTAGGAACCATTCAGATCACAGGTGAAAAATCAGCCTAATCTTAGAGCATTTGTTTCTTGCCTTCTGAGTCTGCCTTTTCTCTTTCTGCAGCATGTGGATGTGACCTGGCTCAAGGAGGATTTTTTGTGAGACAGGGAGACTACATCTGTACTTTGGACTACCAGAGGCTCTATGGCACACGATGCTTCAGTTGTGATGAATTCATTGAGGGAGAAGTGGTCTCAGCACTGGGGAAAACCTATCACCCTGACTGTTTTGTGTGTGCTGTCTGCAGGTAGGTTTTCTACGTGAAGTTGTGTTTCTGATGCCAGAATGCCCTGAATGCCAGACATTCAAACCTATAGCCTAGAGATGGGGTTTTCTGTTACTCTGTAAAAAATTGCAGAAGTAAAAAGAAAAAAAAAAATCTGTAATTTTGAGTGCCTCCCTTTTTTCCAAACGTGGTTTTGTTTTTTATATTCTCTTATGTGTGAGGTTTTCAAAGTATTTTAGAAACTGCCACTGTCTTCGTTGTAAGATGTTTTGCCCCAAGTGTTGCATTATTTCTCTGCTGTCTGCTGTTTTGTCATTTGTTGGCCTGAACTTACAGAGGATTCCAATGCCAGTGGGTGAGTCCTAAGCAGGCTACAATAAAGCCCAGTATGGTTCAGTGGGATCATTTCCCACACGGGTCCCAAATGCAGCGATACCAGAGACTGATGTCATTTTGACCTGCATCTTAATCATCTTGTGTAGAAATAGCACAAACATATCTGTTGAAGACTTAATTAAGAAAACCTAAACCTTCAGAAAAACACCATTTTAGCAGTTTGGAGCAAATAGAAATGCTTCCATAGTTTCTCTGGCTAAACTTGAGCTTTTAAGAGCACTAGAGAAGCAACCTCATTTTCAAAGGGTTTCAAAGCCCAATGAGGCACTGGTGCAGCACAGTTTAGATGCTCTGTGTGTGCTGCTGCCTCATGCAGGTGACTGTGCAGTCCCAGACCAGCATTCCATGTCACTGTGGCTGTCTGCCAGCCCAGCCTGCCCTGCCCATGGAGCTGCTGAGCTGAGAAATCCTCCTGTGCTGATGCAGGAGCAAGACTTCAAATTCCAGAACTGCTGTGGCTTGTGACAGAATCTCAATTAAATAAAGCAATTGCATGAATAAGATTAATAGTCATGATAAGGGGAAGACTAAGTTTGACAAGCCATTTTTATATTAAATCCTGTCTAAGCTTTGCTGTGTTTAATAGGACATTTTTCCTTTTGGATACTTTAAATAAATATGAAGAGTAAAAATAAGAAAAAAAGTCCTAAATTCTTTTTCTTCTTTTATTTTTTCTTTTAACAGTAGGAAAAATTATTTCAAATGGATCTTGTGAGTTAACTGCTGGCTTCATGCACTCTTGGCCTGCAGCCTTGCAGTATTACAACTCTGCAGATTAGCACAGTTAAATTTTGATACCTTTATTATCAGTCCTAGTACCTTCTGTAAAGCGAGGTACTTCTTCATTTAACAGAAATCAAAAAACTAGTTGATTCTATTTTTTCTGGCTAAACATGCTTGTATCCTCAGTCACACCACTAGAGGAAATTTATAAACTGTGTGTTATTATACTATAGTTATATAGAACTATATATAACTATAGTTATGTAGAAACTACCTACCTTGGGTTTCAGGCCATTGGGTATACCATCTCCTGCTGTATTTAGTCAGTCCTTCAGCTGATAGTTTGGAGCTTGGTGATACAGTTTATTTTGCCTCCCTGGAAATTTTGAATGATTTTCCTTGTGACTAAAATGTTTATATTAAGTACCTAACAATTTAACTTCAGGTGAGTTAAATTGCAGTGCTGTGAAATTATTCATGCTGCAAATATCATGTGTGATGATGATGTGGTAAAGCTTTCAAAATTAAATTCCTGATGCAATAATATATCACATAACAAATAAAATCAGAGATGTTCCCTAACCTTCTGTTTAACTAAATAGTTGCATTCAATGCTATTTCGCTGTTTCTAGTTGTTCAGTAGACAGACCCAGATCTGCTTCTGTTGCTTTTCTTGGAAGGACACTCAAATTCATATTGTCTTCATCAGAGCCAGCTAATGCCCTGCAGGATTCAATTAGTGTCTCCCAGGGGGGTTGTAACACTGATTTGTAGTGCAGAGCAGCAGAAGAATCCTGTCATGTGTTTATATGCTTTAAATCAGCTTCAATTACCCCTGTCATTGCAAGTCAGACATAACCTGTGTTTTTTATGGGAAAGAGTGTCCTGTCTAAACATCATCAGCGTTTATTTTATTGACTGATATCCTCAGTGAAAATAAGACTGATAGAATATAAAGACATGTTGTTTAAGCCAAAAGAAAGAACCTGTTTGCTTAAAAAACAGTAATAATAGAACAGGGGGAAAAATGGTGTAAACTTCTCTACCTTGACGTTTTTCTTGGTGGGAAGAGCCATTTGTGCCCTCATTTCTCACAGATGGGCGGAAACCTTAAATACTGTGCTAAAGCACACTGTCAGTAGTAGTTGGTGGATGATGCCAACTGCATTTGGCATTACCTTTTACAGCCAGACTTTAATGTGGGTGCTGTGTTAGAAATCTAACCCCCAGAATGGTGTGAATTTGAGGGGTGGTGACTGCTTGCCAGTGGGGCTGATCCTGCTCTCATGGAAACCAAGCCAGGCTCTTACCATCTTCAGCATGTGGCAGCAGAAGGAATTTTGTGCTCATGACACATTCCTCCAGAATGCTGCAGGATGGTTAAGTTCTTTTAAATGAGCACTTCTGCAACCCCTATTTCTGTAGCTGCTGAAGTAACACTTCTGAACTGTTTCTACATTGCATAGTAAACCAGTGTCAGTAGCAACTCCTTTTTTGTCCCTTATTTTCAGAGAAGATAAGGTTTGAGTGTGGGAAGTGTATGGTAGCATCAGTGAGAAAACCTAGCTAGCAGGAGGGGTGGGAACAAGTCAGCAATCCAAGGCCAGTTGTCTCCTGATATTACTGCTGTTGGATGCCACATGGCCCAGTGTCACAGGGAGCTGTATTGCTTGTACCCTCTGTGCTGCATTTGTAACCTGCTGCCCTCCTCTGTGAAAAAGCTGGAGTGTTAGAAATTCAGCTCATCCCTGGGCATCTCTTGGGAGTCAGATGCTATTGCCCAGGGCTGCCACAAGCTAAAGTCTGGAAAAAAAACCCAAAGAATTGATATTCAGAGAAATACTGGTAAAAGTACAATATATTGGGCCATCTTATTTGATGGTTTCACTTTATCTTGTGTTAACCAAATGGCTCTTAAAAATAATCAGGTTTCAGTTGCGTGTTTGCTGTGCTGGAGTAAGGATTGAGGGCTTAATCCCTTCTTCTTCCAGTGCTGCTCATAGTCTAGTGAAATCTTTTTTCTGCTGCTGTGTTTTGTGATGATAATGCCTAAAACTAGGAATGAGTGGAAGAATAACAACATAGATTGAAAACTGTTGCAGATTAAATGCTTACTCTGAATTCCAGGAAGTGGCTGAGCAATCTTCTTAAGAGCTTCATTAATTGGAAGAAGCTTTGTCCTCCAGAGGGCTGCCATAATATTTCCTTCAAAAGCTTCATGTGTTTGTAAAAGTGAAATAGAAAGAGGGAGAAAGTTGAGGCTGGCTGTAGCAATAGAAGCTTGGTTTCATTCAAGTTGTGCACGTACTTCCTACATGGCTGTCATAGTCAGGACAGTGTGGCTCTTATGGGAAAGGGAATGGATAGGAAAGGGCAGGAAATTGAGTCTTTCAGAAAGAAATGGGTGCTCATACGTGTGATAATACTCTGAAAATGGAATTTTCAGGAGGTATCTTAGTGTGTTAATAAATTATAGATTTAGTAAGCATATTTAAGATGTATGGTCCCTCTAATGTGGTACCTAGAGTGTGATTTCTGTTACTTGTGGGCTGTGTGTTCACTGAATATCAAAAAATTTGATTTCATGGGTACTATTGTAAGTAGTAAGGTTGGGGGGTTTGGTGTTTGTGTACCCAGGAGTGTATATAATAGTTACCCTTTTAGTTTCAGTATTCTTGTACTTCAGTATTCTTGTACTTAAAAGTTGGGAAAAAATTCTGACATGTAAATGATAAAGAAATGACAACTTGACCCTTAGGTGGAGGATAGATTAGCACATATGTCCCAGATTAATAAGGAAACAGGTTTGTTTGTTTTACAGAATTTTTGTATTTAAGTTTTTCTGAGCTCAAGAAGTTTTCTTTAAAAACAGCATCTTGACAGAAGCTGAATATATGCTATGTAGAGGTGAATAGTATGTGGAGAGGAAAGAGGCAGATACATATTCTTCAAGGGGTTGTCTGCCAAACCCAGCTATAAAACCTCCTTCAACTCATTTGTATTTTTACTGTCTTCAGGAAGGTAATTCATTTTGGCAAGGCAGTCGAATATAAAAACAAAGAAAAAAAGAAAAAGATTTCAAAAATCTGAAATCCTTTTCTTTTTTTCAGCAGAAGATTGTGTAGTCCTACATATATAACACTGCTACTTGTAGAAGGAGCTGAGATCTTTTGTGTATGTATATGTTAAGAAATTGGGATAATAAGGAAAATTAGAAGTTCAAATTGAGTTTCTTCTTAAACATAGCAATCATGACAGACATTTTGAATATGCTAAACCTTTTTATTTGCTTACTTTTTTTAGTGCTACTGAATTTGCAAAGGGTTTGGTTCCCAGTTGAGCAGCACCAGGTGCTTCTTAAGGCCTCTCATGAAGTGATCTTCATCTCAGCACCAGTCACCCACTGAACACTGCTAGGTATTGTAGAAACCTGGGGTGTTGAGACCAAGATTTTGAAATCAGCCTGAGTGTTCTTGGCATTTTGATCCTAAACCAAATATATTTAACAATATGTGGTTCTTCCTGAACAAAAGGGTGGTGGTGTGCTGCTATTCAGGTTTAGGTCTACTGCTCTTTAGAGGAAGGGTCTGGAGCACAAGTCCTGTGAGGAGCAGCTGAGGGCACTGGAGTTGTTAACCTGGAGAAAAGGAAGATCAGGGGATATTTACTGCTCTCTGCAACTGCCTGAAAGGAGGTTGTAGTGTGGTGGGGGTTGGTTTCTTCTTCCAGGCAACCAGTGATAGGAAAAGGGGAAGTGTCGTTATGTTGTGCCAAAGGAAGTTCAGATTGGATATTAGGAAAAGTTTCTTTGCTGAAAAGGGGGTTAAGCATTGTAACAGGGTGCCCAGGGAAGTGATGGGGTCACCATCCTTTGTGGTGTTCACTAAATCAGTAGACATGGCTCTGCGTGATGACATGAGTATGGTGATGTTTGGTCAAAGATTGCACTTCATGATTGTGGAGGTCTTTTAGAACCTTAGTGATTCTAGGATTCTTTGGAATGGAGCATTATTATATTCATTATTATCTGGAACATCCCTGTAGCCCTAGAATAATGTACGGTGGAAGAGATCTGTGGTGGTCCTGTGGTGCACCCCCTGACTCAAAGCAAATCCTGTTTGAGTGGACAGCTGATGGCATTGCTTTAACATATTTCTAAGGATGGAGATCCAACAGACTCTCTGAACAGTGTGTTCCAGCATTCAACAAGCTCATGGTAATTTTTTTTCCTTATATTGAGTTGACATTTCCCATGTTCCCTCTTATGTCTGCTGCCTCTTGTCCTTTCACTCTTCACTCCTGAGAAGAGCATGGCTCCAATTTTGTGTACATATCATCAGGTAGTTTTAGACAGCAACACAATCTCCCCTGAGCTGATACATCTCCTGCAGCCCCTGCCTGTCCGTGTGTCAGCTCTGGACCTGGCCACCTTCCCTCACCTCCCTCCAATAAATCTTGTCCTGAGGAGCCCAAGATGGTGCAGTCTCTGCACTGCAGCCTGCTGCAGTCTCTTGAATGAAGAACAGCAGGGAAGATCACATCCCTGTGTCTGCTGGCCACACTAATGCCTCCCAGGACATGGCTGGTCAGGTGCCGTGGGGACACGCTGCTGACTCATGTCCAACACGGTGCCCACTGGAACCCCCACATCTTCTTATGCTTTCCAGCTGATTAACCTCTGTGGTGCACTGATGCATGGGGTTGTTCATCACTGCTTGCAGGATTTAGCATTTTCCCTCGCTGAAATTTGTGTAGATGGTAGATAGCATTCAATGTCCACTGTGTATCATCATTTTAATCCATGGGGATTCATCCCTATGGAGCACCTTGAGGGATGTGATTGTACCAGGTACAAGCTAGAGCAGAATTTGATCCTGCTGGTCCTTAGGTTGCAGTCTGACATTACACCTGACCTGGTGTAACTGCAGACAGCTAATGAAATTAATAGCTTTGCTCTCTCCACAACCTGATCACAGGCTTCTGATAATTTCCATATATCAAATTTTGTTGATTGTTCAGCCACAGAGTCAGGTCAGCAATTTAAAGAATAGATGGCCATCCATCTGCTCTGAAAAAAAAGAAAAAGAGAATATTTTCTTTTTTCCTCACAGAAAGTTTGAATGACTTGCCCACAGCTGCATAGATTGAAGCCTGGTGCAGAGAAAGACAAGACCAGGACCTGACCTTTTGATATCAGCATACAGTTACCCTGGATTAGGCTGATGGTGATTTGATGTTCTACAATACAGTTTTCTTGGTCACCTCCACAGGTTTTTCTGGGTTTGCAAATATTGTAGAGGGTGGATAAAACAAAATTTGTTGGGAAATGAATCATAAATGTATTAAAATTCTACAAGTCATTTGAGAGGTGCTTTAAAAATGCTCTTAATTCTCGTTTTAAAAATAGATTATTTTAAATAGTGTGAAAATCTCACTGAATATTTATTAAAGGATAAGTAGCTAATTAAAACCCTGTCCTGGTTTTTGCATTACCTAGCAGTGTTCAGTGGGTGACTGGTGGTAAGATGTCATTGTATTTGAAGGCAGATATGCTGCTCTTAGCCTGAAATTCTATATATAGTCCTGCTCACAACTTACAAAGCTCAGAAAGTGAAACCTTGTTAATTGACTGTTACCACCTTCTGTTGTGCCTTCGCTCATACTGGCACTGAAATGCTCGAGCAGAGCTGCTTGTGAAAGGGAGAGGTCAACTGGTGCAGGAAAACTGCAAATGTGTTGGGTATGAATTTCACGGTGAACAAGACAGCGAAACAAACTTTGAGACTTATTTATGGGATTAGAAGACCTGTGAGTGGAGGAAACGTCTGTCTGTACCTTGGGGTGGGCAGCTCCAAAGAATATTTCACTGGAGATTTCTCAGAGCAAGATGTCTTGCATATTTGGAGAACAATAAAGAATCAAAATTGTTGCCCTCTCCCTTTGGAATGGAAAGGCATGGTGGTTAGCTTAGAAAATAAACCAAGTACAGTATTTTTATGGGCTAGGAAACCTCCTACGTGCCCTCCTGTCTAAGGAGAGCCTGGGACTTGCTGTGGTACCTATGAGCTTTGGCATGTTTGGAGGTGTCATCTGCTTGGTTCTGTCTTTGTGCCATAGGTCAATAATCCTGTTCTTCTCTTCTAGTTTTAACTTACTCCCTTTTAGATTGATTGCTTAGACAGTGATGAGATGAGCCAGTTTGAAGGTCCCTGCTTCTACTTTAGCTGCTGCTTTGTGCATCTGTTTGAGATGGGCTTCTGTGCTCAGTTGGAAGTTCAGCTGGATCTTTATTAGTTCTTTATTAGATCTTTATATATTTCTGAGTCAGAAAAATATATTTACCTTACCTCTCCCTACTGCTCCTTATATACTACATACAAGATTGTTCAGTAGTCAGTCATTCTTTAGAGCAGTGAATTGCTCACAGCTCCAGCACGTCACCATCTCCAGGATTATTGATGATGCAAAGCCTGCTGTTTTACTGAGACATCTCCTGAGAGCCCAGCAGGGCCATGAGCTGAACCCAGCCCTGATTCCCACAGAGACTGTGGCAAAACTCAGTTGCCTTAAGGCACTGCCCTGCCCAGGGCATGCAACTGTGGACAGGAGAGAAAGATGCCAGGGTAGATGCATGGCAGTGAGCATGGTTGTTTGATGGTATCAGTGGAGCAGGGTGCTGGTTTTGGGGGGTTTAATTTGGAGCAGATTACCAGTGGTTAGAATAAGTCTGTGTGTACAATGTGTAAATCAAGATGAGATGTCTTCCTGAAAACATGCAGGAGATCGATTCTTGTTCTTGTTCAAATTCTTGTCTCAGTTCTGGAATGGTTGAAATCCCTTGGCTTGTGTCTTTCCAGGTCAACTAGTAGTTCTGAGTTCTAGGCTTGATTTTTTAATATCTTGTTAAAAATAAAACATGATTAAATGGTTTCTTTCACATTTGCAGTAGAAAACTAGGACAGTATTTGAATTGTATCGCTCCATTTTCGAGACAGTTTGTGGTAATTAGTCATTAATTTGTGTTATCTATATAGAAGTGTATCACATTTACTAACTTTTATTCAAATATATGTATGTTCATTTGAATAAACTTTGGGTTGGTCCAGATGACCCTCAGAGATCCTTTCCAACCTCAACTCTTCTGTGAGTTTGTAAAACTCTTATCATTCCATGTATTAGAAGTATCTCTGACTTCAAAAAGTATCAAAATCTGTTGCAGACAACAGTTATGACGTAAGAAGATAGTGTTGAGAGTTTATTTGAATATATAACACAGGAGCTTGCTGCTGCTGCATTGCTGCAAGACAGGACAGATTTGCTCACTCGAGTGCATCTCCTGGTTAGGTTATTGACTGAAACTCATGGTACAAAATCCTCTTTGAAACAGACGGAAATTTAAGCCTCCTGGATCTATACTAACATGGGGTTGGACCTTGTTGTACCAGAGTCACACACAGATCATTTATTTGGGTCAGAGAGTAAGGCAATATTAAAGGCTATTTCCATAAAGCGTTTTTCCTTACCATAACATTAGGTAAGTGACAAAGCAGGAAGTTTTTGGACTATAAAAACTTGAGAAAGAGAAAAAAAAAAAGTGAAAGGCAGAATTCATTAGCAGATGTCCAGAAAGATAATATTTACACTCCATGTGTCCTCATGGTTTTTTTAAGTTATCACCAGTGGTCCAAAATGGATGGCAGTGTTGAACACTTACTTAGCTGGTTTCAAATATATTTTAGTAACATTATATAGGAACAATGGACAGCATTGCTTTTGTTCTTTTTCAAAGCAATAAAAAAATTCTTGTAGATGTAATTTAAATGTAAAATAAGCTTCTCTTAGGTAGTTTAGGGAGCAAAATAATGTTTAAGTTTAGCACAAAGTATCTGTGTGGCTTTTTTAGTGAAGACAACCTCGGAATTTGTATGAATTTGATAGCATTTGTGGAGGAATGTCATGCAGAGTTTTAATGAAATGTTAATGAAATAGTCTCATCAGATGGACTTCACCATGAGGCAGAAGGTGTGTGTTGTGTTTGTGCCCCACTTAAGCCATATTTTGATAGCTTGGATAGGGATTAGTTGGACATGAGCTTTGAGTGGAGTGAAATGTGTTTCTAAATCCTCGCCATCCTTTGCTGCATATGAAGTGATTTGTCCATCTGGTTCCCTTAGAGAAAAAGCCTCAGTGGTTTCTGTGCCCAGACAAGGAAGTGCACAGCAGAGAGCTTTTTGTTTTAAGGACGTTGATAAAAAGGAATGATTTAATTAAGTGTAAGGAGAGCTGTTGTTGAGTAGGGAAAACAACTAATGTAGACACTGTGGGTTTTATAAGTGGGATAGGTTTTTCCCTTTGGGAGTTCAATAACATTTGCTTTCTGAGCACAAGAAGGACTTTGATGTGGTAAAAGTTGTGAGGACAAGTGCTGGTTTTTAATGTATAAAAGTCATCACTCTTGTGCAGATATTTAACAACATAAAAGCAGCTGCATTTGCATCTATTGAACTCCCTGTAATGCCAATTTTATTTTCACTCTGTAACTGATCCTGTTAGTCGTGAACCCTGGCTGATACTACATTTCTTAGATACACAACAAATCAGACTTGAGTGCTCACTGCGTTTTTGTATCTTTAGATTTTTTTTTTCCTAAGAAGCTGTAACCATCTGCATTTGAAGTTATCTGTTTGATAAGTCCCTTTGATACTTAAGCCTCTAAGTGGCTGGAAAACTGAACGAGACCTGGGCAAGCAGAGAAAAAGAAGCCAGAGTATAATCATTCCTCTATGGAAAGATATTTCATTTCGATAAAGGTGTGAGACTGTAACCAGTTTGCTTTTCTTTCTGCTGTTGTAGGTTGCCTTTCCCTGCGGGTGACAGGGTAACTTTCAATGGGAAGGAATGCATCTGCCAGAAATGTTCCCTGCCCCCTTCCAGCAGCACTGGCTCCTTCCCTGTACAGAACCTGCGAAGTAAGTATGGATTTTTGCTCTTTTCAGTCAGTATTGCTTAGTTTAAAGAACTTCACAGGTTTAAAGAACAGAGGTTTGCACCAGTATGTATAACTGGAACTTCAACTACTCTGCTGCATAAGAGGTGTCATGAAATACAAGATAGCCACGTGAAAAAGTACAGGGTGGTTTTTCAAGTCTGATATTAAAAAGAAACACAGATGGTGCCACTATAGGATTAACAATACATTGAACCTCTCAGAGATTTGATTAAAATGAACTAAATCAAATTATTCGGAGAAAAACATAATATACATGCTAATATCTTTGAGGATTTAGTCCAAGTCCATCTGAAATAAAAGCCAATGTGAGATTTAATGATTTGTAAGCATTCCAGTATTGCTTCAGAAAATATCAGTGGCAGAACTGCATGGCTAAATCCTACACAGCAAGGGGTTTAATGTATGAGATGTCAGTGGGGGGCATTCACCTTGACCTCAGACTATTGTGCACCATCAGAAGATACAAACACTATGGGAAAGAAATGTGGTCTTTTCACACCAACTTTTTTTTTGCAGTAGATCATAGAGAGGTGGTGTCACTCTGAACTCCATTTCTCTGCTGTTTTTCTCATGAAGTGCTGCCGTGCTTTAAGAGTCCACCACTACCTTTATTTAATTAAACAGCAGCAGCAATTCAATTAAACAGCAAAGACAGAAAAAATTTTAATTACTGTTATGTCAAGCTGGATTCAGCATGGCTGAGGAAGGGCCCCATGGTTTGCTCAGATTCCTGCATAAGGCATCTAGGCCACTTCTGGGAGAAATCTCTCCTTTTTTATTCTGTTTTCTTTCCCCCCACACACATTTCTTCACAGAGGTTTTCACCATCTTCTTTCTACAGTTCATCAGCAGAAGACGCTGTGTGAATGCTCTGTGAGATGCTCTACTGATTCCTCTTGCTTTTGCCATTCTCTTTTGGGGATAGGTTGACCTTCTCTTAGGTGCTTTCTGTTGCCACTCATTCCAGAGATGGATCATCCTTGGCCATCTTTGCTGTCTCCCTGTCATATGTGAAAAGTGCCTTTGACTGTAATGGACAATATTTACCTGTTGACTACTGACAGAACAAGTTCATTTGATTATCTGTGATACAGAATCCTTTAATGTATTCACATTCCTTTTCTCTGTGCACATGCACACTGTGGAGAGCTTTCCTTGTCATTGCACTCCTCTCTTGCATTGCTTTCTTGGGTCACTGCATTGAGCCTTCCCAGTTCACAGGTACCTGCAAACCTCAGCAAAGCACTTGCCTCACAGGGAAACAGCACTGGGAGCACATCTTTGTGGCAAAACCTGACCTTGGAAAATAAAAGTTTAACCTTTCCTGAAATTACATAGAGCAGTGAATGGTGTATCTCCTGATAACAGCTTTCTTGGAAAAGACCTTAATGCTTTTAACAAGTGACTCTTGTTAGTAGCACACAAAAACATGACTTCAGGCAAACTTCTTCAAGGAACCAGATGTACATTGACCCACTGTTACACTGCGTTTGTTCCTGTCTCAGAACTGTCTGATGTGTACCATGTGTGCTGTTCAGCAGCCTGTTTATCTCAGCAGTGCTTTCAGTGCATCTCCTGGGGACTCACTGAGCTCACAACACCACTGCCCCCTCTGACAAGTCCTATCTTCATCCTCCCCTTTTCCTTCTAACCTCTTTCATGCTTTCCATTTGGAAGAAATAAAGAATGTAAAATACTTACTTTCTGCCTGAGTCTTTGATTTTTTTATTATATACATGTCTACCTCTCTGTTTTGTTTTGTTTTGTAAAACTGAAAACCTCTTGTGACAGTGTTGATTTTGAGAGAGTATTCAAGGAAGAATATCAACATGTAGCAGCAAATTGATGTGTTCTGCAGAGTTATTGCTTGAAATTAGTTGAGTCACCAAAGGATGCTGCATCCAAGATGGGAAGACAAGGACACTGCATCAGTAGGCACTGTTGGCATAGCAACCACAATATTTGTTTGTAATTATCTGGCACTTTACAGAGAAAACAGCAGTTGGGAATAAAAAAAAAAATGTAGCTCACAAAATGCTGCATTTCTGCCCACCCAAGCTTAAACCAGATGAAAGGTGAATGACATCTGAGCACATGATGTTGTAGTCAGTCTGTGAAATAAACCCTCAAGCAGTGAGATTAAATTAGATTTCCAGATGAATTCCCAGTACAGGGGAGATCACAAACAAATTTCTGATTGCAGTTAAACAACAGATACTGTAGAATACTGCAGGGACTAAAACCAGGCATGGACCCAAATGTTCTTTTTTATTAGCAAAACTCAAATGTTCTGATCTGTAGTGCACATGCTTTTGTACTAGGCTTGTTTCCATGTCTTGGTGCTCTAGAGGGTAACATTAAAGAGAGACATTATTGCTCCCTCAGTACATTCCAAATCCACCAAAGGAAAATACAAGCTATGTTTTATCATTGTGTGCTCAGAAGTGAAACCTTTACAATTTCACTTATACTGTCTCATTACGGTCATGTAACCAACTAAATACAGTCTTAAATCAGAAAGTTTTTAAGAGGACTGTTTAAATGTTTTAATGAGATCATAGGTGGAGAGTTCTTTCTTAATAACTAGATAAATCTTTCTAATGCTTTTGCATAGCTTTCTCTTCCATGTAAGACATTGTTGCGGGGTTTTTTCTCTCCTGGCATTTCTGAATGATGAAGTGTCTTTCAGGTTTTGTCTTTTCACTAGAAAATCGTTGGTGTACCTGAAGAATTCCTAAAAATGCTATGTATTTTTCCACATGAGATGGAAGATATTTTATGGAGTATTAGAAGGATTACTGAGCTATTGGTACTAGAATCACTGCCATTTATCCCTTTTTTCCCACATATTCTGACTATTTTAACATTTAGTAAGAAAATCATACATAGGCAGGAAATCTGTAGAGTGAAGAGTGAATGAGAGATGGACCTTGTAGGGTATTAAAGGGTTCATTTGGGATATAGAGAACCAGATCCAAATCCCATGTCTACGTTACATCTCTAAAGAGGGCACTCACTGGTGGACTGTTCATGTGGAAATTGAGTGTAGATTTGCCTTTTACTAGCTTAGTCAAAATCTTCTGTTGTTAAAAAAAAGGCAACCAAACCCCTAGACAGTCTTGTTCTCAATTACCCCTTCTGGGCAGTATAGCTAGTTCACTTACAGCCTGTTTAACCAACATAGACTAACCTCTGTTACCCAGTTATTGCATGTTTTACATATATTTTTTGTTAGCTCCTCTTGGAGCTTTGTGTAAGTGGATTTTTATAGAGAATAAATGCATAGACGTCCATCACTTTCACATACTGAAATGTCACTAATGCCTCTTAAGTATTGGTGTGTTTTTCCTGGTTACAGGAAATTTCATACCAGAATTTCAGCTTGGATTTTTTTCATGGTTGCAGAAATGATTTTGAAATAAGTAGAGCTTGCAGATCCAAAGGCAAAGGTTAACATGAGGAATCAGTTATTTGTTTTACTCTTTGTCTTTTTTATTCCTTTTATCAGGCTGTTTGCAGTGCTTGAAAAATTAATCAGCAAAACTTTGTATTTTTTAAACACAGTATAAATTAATTAAAATAAAGCTTAAGTCACTAGGAAACTGAAGTCATCAGCTTTTTTCTTTGAAGGGTGGATTCTTGTAGCAGTGTCAGAGCTTTCAAAGGGCAGCAACACTTGCCATCCATCAGTGAGCAGTGGAGTGAGCCATGGAGCCCTGGTTACTGGGACAGTGATGGATCCTGGTGCTGCCACAACCAACTGCTGCATGACCACCTGAGAACAGATTCACTCGTTTGGGTTTTTCTCTTGCAGATTGTGGGGGTTGTGGTTCAGAAATAAAGAATGGTCAGTCCTTGGTCGCCTTGGACAAACACTGGCATTTGGGCTGTTTTAAGTGCAATACGTGTGGCAAGCTACTGAATGCAGAGTATATCAGCAAGTAAGTACCGGGGTATTTTCACCTCTTTTCAGCATTCTTTTAATGCCAAATAATTAATGTATCATTGCATACCCCCCCCCTTCTCTCTCTCTCTCTCTCTCTCTCTCTCTCTCTCTATATATATATATATATATGTATGTATATGTATGTATGTTTGGAGATATATAAGACAGTAGAGATTATTGTCTAAATTATTATCTAAATTGTATTTTAAAAAATGAAATTGAGAAAAGTAGAAGTCACATTTTTCTATTTACCTGGAATGGGACTTGACAAAACAGCTATGCTACAGAGAAGCACCAGGTAGAATATGTTTCCAAGCCCCAGCTGTATGCCCTTAGTTACCTATGGTTTTGCTCTCTGTGATGCTGTAATGTAAGCAAGCAGGTACTGTTCTTTCTATATATATTACATAAGAAGAAATGTTAGCCAGAAGTTCATTAAGGATGTACATGCCATGCTTTTGTGCTGCTCCAGACCTTCATGCTGTGAGATTTGGACTGAATGTGATGACAGCACTGAGAAACAGCACAAAGTATGCACACAGACCACGTCCTTTGTCACCACTTTCATCAGGCCAGGGACGAGCAGGCCTTTCACTGGCCAACATTCAATTTCATAGCTTGTGCTGGAGAACAATATTTATTAAAAGGATGTTCTTAAATTAGGCTTTGCATTGTCTCAATGTTGTGCTGGTCTGCTGTTTTTTAGTGCAGTGGTATTTTTTACTTGTTATTTAGTATAACCCCCCCCCATAAATTGTAAAGATATAGTTACTGTGAAATTGTCTTTTTAAAAAGGCTAAAAGGCAAACAACACAAGAGAAGAAACATCCTGTCTTTAATTAATTCAATTAATTATTTTGATAACTTATAGGTTAGTCTCTAAGAAATCTAACTTCCATGCTATAAAATAATTTCTGTTTCTCCAGGGAAATGTCTGATAAAATCATGCCTCTGCTAATAAATCTGTCTGATCATGGGCTATTTTAGTATAACAAACAAAACATATTTAAATATGTTTAACTCGAACACAAGAAGATTCTCTAGTTTCTTCTTAGAGCAATTTGTTTTCATTCATCAGTTTAATGATCTACATGTACAACTTAGTAAAATTGTAAAATATAAAATTAACAGGCTCTTGTCAGGGCAATAGTCCACATCTTTTGGTCTTGATGCTTTAAAATAAAAGCTGATACTCCAGGTTTTTTCCTTCATATCTCCAAATTGTATCTTAACTCACTGGTGGTGGTGAAATAGCTGGTCACATCATGCATGAACACGCTGCTGCTCAGCTGAATTCTTGTAGTCATTGCTGGCTTCTGTGGAGCACATTCCCAAGATGTTTGATCCATGACTGTCTTTGAGCAAATCCAGTCAAGAGTGCCAGTAGATTTAAATGTTTATCAAGACAAGATATTTGAGAAATTACTCTCTGCAGTCTCAGCTAAAGGATTAGGTAATACATATATCAGATGATACATCAATTGGGTGAATTAGATGATAAGAGGGGAAGGGTAATATGTAGAAATAACTAATTTTTCCACAGAGGGGGAAACACATGAAAGAAGTTAATGGGTAACATGATTAAACAGGTAGTGTGAAGGTCTCAGAGACTGAGTGTTGTTACAAGGCTGATGGATGAGTTTAGCAACAGAATGGGAAAGTGGTCCAAAATAGTTGCTCATTACTATTCAGATTTTTTACAATATTAAAAAATATGAGATACTCAGGAGGCAGGAAGACCTGTAAATACCCTATGAAGTGTTGAAACCTTGACAAATTTTAGATGCGTAATCTCCCAGTAAATTATAAGCTTGCATAAAGCAACATCTGTACAGCCTGTTGTTCTTCCCTAGGGATGGAGTTCCATACTGTGAAACAGACTATCATGCCAAGTTTGGTATCAGGTGTGACAACTGTGAGAAGTACATCACAGGAAGAGTGCTCGAGGTAAGGAGGAGCTCTTTTGGGTTTAGTCCTGTGCTCACAAATGAGGGTTAATGCAACAGTTTAATGTTACTTTTATTAAGTACCAGAACTTTTTCTGTAGCTGGGTTTTTTGTTTCTTCTGTTAATGATTTGGTAATACACAAACTCCCTAAATGGATATTTATGATACTGGAAAATGTTCAGGCAGCAGAAGTAATAAATGAATGTGTTATCAGGCACATTTTAAAACTTGCACTAAATTAATTTGTAATTTCTGCTTTTTGATTCTCTTTTATGTTCCCAAAGATAGGATGAAGCTGTTGAAAAGTAAAATGAATGATTTGAACTGTGTTTTTGCACCCAGAAATTAACTGTGTGACAGAGATTTTTTTGCACTTTTTGTTCTAAGAAGCAGGAGGTTGTTTAGTGTGGGTGTATGCTTATACATAATGCAAAAATTTTCATGTAACTGACCCAGTGTCACAAAATGAATATATTCCTTTGATCTGACTAAAATTTATCCTTAGATCTAAGTGTATTGTTATCCTGTCAGTGTCATGAATTACCTACTTTTTCTTTCTGCTTTTCCTTGTGAAGTTCAAGCAGTACTGGAGTTAGGAAGAGTTGCTCAGTTCACTCTTTTCATCAGTTAAGAAAGCCAGGAGAAGTCCCAAAGGGTTTCCACCAGAGAAAGATCTGCTTGGAGTAACACAAAGACTTAGCTGTCCAAGTGGTGGACAATTATAACTCGTTAGGGACTGATGAGCAAGTTCAATATTAGATGGGAATCTGCATTGGATGGGGTGATAATGGTGTTAACATAGGCATGGGAGACTTCCATTAACAAATGTTTTTACAGACCTCTCCAAAAGAGATTTCTAAAAAGGAATTTGAAAGAGTATTAAGACAGTTTTCTAACTTCTTGCACACAGTTGTCCCAACTGGAAGAGGCCAAACAAAAGAAAACATCTTAAAACCTTCAAAAATGTAAAAGGTGACCAGTGGAAGCTGTTATATGTTTTCAGTAGTGTCAACCATTGACACTGAATGAAAGGGAATAAAAGGAGGTGAGATTTGAAAGTGAAGGTAATTCACAGAGGTGAATGCAGAGAGAAGAGTTAAAGCTGTGGCAAATTTGGAGTGCACTTACTCGGAGCAGTTTACAAGGAGTGATTAATACTGAGACAGGAGAAGAACAGAAGCTCCAGTTTCTGTACTGACTCTTGGCTTCTCAATATTGTGTTTTTCTGTCCTGGTTCTTGCCTTTAAATATGTGCTCTTTTTATGTGGTAATATTTTACCTGTAGTATAGTTAAACAATAGCACGTGGTGTGATGTGATTAAGAACTGTGTCCTTACTGTCTCTGTGGGTAATAAAAAAAAAAAAAACAATCTTAAACATCTGCACAGTAACAGTACCAGGTGTGATCTGTGGGACCTGGGAGCACAAGTGACTGTAGTTGATTCTTCTGACTGCTTGCTGAGAGTGTACTGATAGGAAGAGAGTTTCTTGGTTTTATTGTAGATGGGCAAGTAACAAAGTTGGGAAAAGCTAATTTTTGAAAGCTACTGTAGGAATTCTACCATGACAGATTACATATGATGGTTTTGGTCAGTGGGTGTGTGTCCCTCTCCTCTCCATTCCCCAGTGTTGCTCTAAGGACAGCTCTGAAACAATGATTCTCATCTTGCTTTGATATTGGTTCAGGCTGGGAGCTACTTTCATTGGTCTTTGGCATTTAACTGTGGAAAAAATACTGATGGAAGATTCTGAAGCCTTAAAAAAATAGATGAGGAGAAAGGACTTTCACCATCTGTAAAAGCATAGATAATATCATTGTGAAACAGGAGACATAGGTTGAAGTTAGGATGGAGCAGGAAAAGGATTTGAATTGTTACAATGACATTTAATGTCTGGACACTTGTTGGAACAACCTGGACATTTTATGATCTGTAAACTTTTTTCCTGCAGAATTGTACTAAACAGTTTGCTGGTTTGTGTGTGACAGTGGTAATGAAGCTTGAACATGGGTGCATGTCACATGTCCTAGCATTCCACTGTCACTGTTCTCATGGCATCTCCCAAGATCTCTGCTCCCATCCCCTCTGTTTTTCCATGACATATCTCAAGAGTTTTCTTGACATTCCCACTGCCTGTTTCCAAGCAGTGACTCACTCTGTGAGCCTTCCTCCATGGTGATCAGCCCAGATTTCCATGAGTCTTTGGGGCTCTGTAAGGGATCCCTTAAACAGCCATTGGGTTTTGGTGTGGGCCATGGGGAGCAGCTGGATGAGGAGGCAATGCACACACCTCCTTTCTGTAGGAAGCCAAACAAAAAGCCATGGCCTGAGCAGGCAGATTTGGAAGGAGGCAGAGACCATGTCTGTAGCTAACGTGGTTAAGGCATTTGTTGTTTGTGTGTAGCAGATGGATTTGTTCAAAAGGCCTGGGACTGGGGCTGATCTTTTTCTCTCTCTCTGGTCTTGGTATTGTACTCCATGTCTATTTGTCACCAGCAGGCTAATTGATATGTTTGTGTATCTCCTGGTGGGGTGGACAGAAAAAATACAGGGCAGACATGCCTGTTCTTTTGTTGTAGGACATGTTATTTGTGGAATTGTCTGGAATACTGACACATTTTAAAAAAAAAATCAGTGATTCTTTTTACTATTATGAATATTGTCTGGAGAAACACAGAAGTAATAGAGCAAATTGCTCCGAAAGTGGGGGGAAAACTTGACAGCAATACTTATTAAGCAGAGGAATATTCTCCCAAGGGAGCTGCTGGAAACTATCACTTAGAATGTCTTATAACAAGATTGGACAAGGCACTGGAAAATCTGTTAGGGAGCAGTCCTGCAATGACAAAGGGAGGGACTATGTGACCTAATAGGATTTTTTCCATCTCTGATTTCTGTGATAATGTCAGGAGGACAGCTGCTTCCACAATTATCCTGTGCCCAGATTTTATAATATTGTCTCCCTTTCCAACACTTGTTCATTTCAAGTGTTTATTCAGCAGAAAGGAAGGGAGAGTCAACTAGTGTGAGTTACTGATAAGTTATAAAATTATGGCTGTTTTTGTAGGTTGTCAGCCAAATACAATGATGATTTAGTTACCTAAATTCTTTTCTCAGCCCATTTTCTGAGGGCCAGATTCATTCCATGTAGTAAATGGGCTTAAACACAGGATTATTTTGTTTATAATTCCTTTCTACTTTTTCTTCTCCTCCCTCCAGTCCACCTTGGCTTGCACCCACTCTCCCAGGGAACTTGTACTGTAAAAGCTATAAAAGGGGCTGAGCAGTTTATTTATGAGAGTGATATATTTTATTATTTTTAAAAGCAATGATTTTGATTTTTTTAAATGGGCAACATTTGCTTAATTTGTGATGTATACAGAACACTCTTAAATGCAAATCAATCCTCTCCTAGGAGTTATGTTTTTTTGTCCTTGATAAACCTGCCAGCTGAAGTGAGGAGCAAGAGGTTGCTGGAGTTTACTTTTGTAGCTTGACTTAAAATGCACTGTGCCTGAAAAGCTCTAGGGAGAGAAAGGGTTTATTTTGGTGCTTATGCTGTATCTCTGTTGCCAATCTTGCAATAGTTATGATCATGCAATAACACACATTTTAAAATAACAAGGCATCGGTTTTTATGACCAGCCATTTCGCTTTTGTCATGTTGCAATCTATTTCTCTGCACTTAGCACTAAAAATATTTTTCTCCTGTTTTCTCCTACAAACAGTAGTTTATTAGTTAAAATTTCAACTTGTGCTAATGAGCATATCCTAAAAAAAAAAAAAAATTGTCTTTCTTTTTAAATATACAGTATTTCTTATGATAATTCAGGGTCTGCCTTAAACCCCTTTCATTCAAGAAAACACTTTCCATTTGTTTCCTGATTTTTAATCAGTCTTTTAGCTGCCTTTTGCTGCTGGGGGAGGCAGAGATGTGTTGTCTGTCTCCCTGTCCTTCCCACTCAGCAGGTTGTGTAAAAGGTTTGGAAAGCTGTTGAGGTGCATGACAAAGCTGTGTGACAGCCAATGACTCCTCCTTGTCCTCTCCTGGGAGGAGTGTCTGGGTTTCCTTAACATCTGACACTTAGAAACATCATCTCAATGCCAGCAGCTCTCTATTTTAAAGTGGTCCACACTAAAATAGTTAAAAATGCTTTGAATAAGATTGATTTTTATCTTTTTTTAAGTGTTGTCCCCTTCAATTGATGAACTCTAAGGAGCATTTATAGAGACTAGTCTTAGCTCCTCTCAACCTTTATTTTGCAACACTGAGTGAGCTCAATTCTCTTCTTCTTGTAAAGTCAGATCCAGGCTTTTCTGGTGATGCTGGTGGATCTTCTCACTGTGGGTTCCTAACTGGAACCACCTTCTCTCAGCATGGATGAACACTGTACTCCAGACAACTCCTCACCACTATCTTGTGCAGTGATAGTGTGATAGTAACCCCTTCCACCATTTCTGAAGAAAGTACTTTCCTGGTATGTCCAACACTGGTGCGATTTTTTTCTGTGAGTTCTTTCACATTGACAGCCCATAGAAAGATAGTACTTTGAGGGGAGGGATTCTCTTCATCTGCTGTTTCAGCTGGTGGTTTCCTACATTGTTAAAGGAAGTCTCCATATCCAAAGATAACCTTCAGGAGATGTTTTAATGGCAAACACAATATAGGCTGTGAGGGGGTCACGTTTGCTTGGATGGGCAACTGCATCCCATCAGTGGCCAAAATACCCCTCAGGGTATTTTCAGCACTCCATTTTATCTACAAGTGTCCCATGATTCACAGTGTATTTGCACTACATGACTGTTGTGTAAACGTGTCCTGCAAGTGCTGTTGAAAATCACTTCCAGCAGTTGGAACCATCTTTATGTTTAATATCTGACATCCTAACAGGGCAGCATGGCACTCCGTTGATGTGGGTGAAGAAAGGGTTAACATTTTACTGGTTCACATGTATGTGTAAATGTCTAGAAAAGCATAATCAATATATGTTTTTAAAATCCATTAATCACAGCCATATGTTATTTTGAAGTAAGGGAACAAATGCAGCAGGCACTGGGCAGGAATGAGACCAGAAATATCAGTAATTTATATGTCAATTAAATGTCACTTATACCTCCGTGACTTATTAATAAAACCATGAGTCTTATTTTTCGTAGTCTGTTTTTTGCTTTGCCCTAGGGTTGAGCTGATTTTGTTTGCAGCCATACCCACTTTGTAAATCGATTGCCTTTTCCTTTGCAAGAGTCTCAGTGCAGCAGAGAGACGATGCTAATTCCTTACAGCAGGGAGTACAAATTTCTGCCTGCAGCGTGGAAGAATGGTTCATTCTGCAATGTCTGTTACCCTGCTGTTTCATTAATAACAGGACCTACTGATGTGTGAAAGGTGCTTGAGCAGCTTATTATATAGGCATTAATAGTGAAACATGCAATGAAGGCGGCTCTGTCTGTAGGAGCAGAGGGTTCCCTGTGCATGGGCAGCCTCGGGAAGGCTGGCAGAGCAGCAAAAGGATCCCAGTGGCAGTGCCACCTTCGTTAGAAACTGCTCTCTACGCCAGTTTTCTCTTCAACAGAGAAGAAAGAGAACTGTTGGAAAGACACATCTAAATAAATCAGCATTAGCTTTTGCAAAAGGAGACCATCCAAGGTAGGAAACGTTAACTTGCCCTTTCGATGCATAATGTTTGCTGAGATGCAAGGCAATTTGCAGCTTGGGAATGGTCTCTGATGCCACTTGCATTTATCTGGGGCTGCTTGCAAAGGCAGGTTGATCATCAGTGCATTGTGTCTTAATTTGGCTGGGTAAATGTTGACAGCTGACCTAGACTTTCTGCTTTAAAACAGGCATCATTAAAAATATTATCAGCAAGCAAATAAATAACAGTGTAAATGCTTTTTTTTCCTTATCTTTTAGCCTTTTCTGTAGCCCAGTTATATTGGTCTAGATGAATTCATCTCATCTTTCTCCCACTTTCAGCCTTTTTAGCCCCTCTTCTCTCCCTAAATACAGAGCTACACCTATCTGTATTTATTATCTGAACTGCTAAAAGCTCACAAATTGTAAATGTGTCAGGAGAAAACTATACAATAAACCAAACTCTTTGCATAGCTTTTACCCTGTAAATGATTTATTAGATTTATTGGCGAGCACTGAGGACCACTTGATGATGACGTGTATTTTTACCAAAGTTAGGGGTTCTGCAAACTATTTCTGAATAACAGAAAAGTTTAAGATTTGAGGGAAAATGGTTGATAGAGAAGAAAGAATGACTGTCACAGGTTTTGTGAGGGTTTTTTATTTCTTTTCTCAGCTGCTTATTTGCTTTTCTGTTGAGAATTCCTCCCACATGTATGGGGAAAGTCCTCAGTGGTGCTGCTGTGCATTTGTGCTTGTGTGGGTTTGTATGTGTTAGTTTAAGTGCGTAGTTTGATTTTTGAGCCTGGCAGACTTGTGGTGTCCATTGCCTTTCCTCATGCAAAAATGTAGTGTCAGTTAACTATCTTAAATTATCTGAAATAAAGGATCAAAGGAGTGATTCCAGTAGTCACCCTGAAACCTCCTGAGCCTCAGACCCCAGCAGCACACAGTCTGCTAGCTATTCTGCCTCTCTAAGCCATGTGTTGCTGTGGTGGTACATTAATATCCAGTGTTATTTGCCAGCATTTGGGTGTTCTTACAGTGTGAAACATTGCACCTCGTGGATGTCTTCAATCTCTCATCCAAATATTCTCTCATTCCTGGTGATCCTCTGACCCACATCAGGGGAATGCTGCTGTTGCACAGCTCTGCAAAGCCCCAGCCCTCCCTTAATCCAGTCAGCAGCACAAGCCCCTGCCTGCAGCTCTATCCTGTCACCATGGCAGTGGTGCAGCAGTAAGTGCACTCAGTGACAGTTCCCTTTGTTGATAAAGTATCTCCAGGATGCTCTAGCCCACGTGAAAACAGTTCAGCATGTCTGCTAATAGCAGGAGAGCAGCCTGTGACTTGTTCCTTGTAGCTTTAAGACTTTTTCATCCTACTAACCTTGAGCACTTTTTGTGCTTTTTCAAATTTCTTCTTTCTCCCCCGAAGTAAGAACTTTTGAATGGAACATTGTACTGAAAATATGTGCATTAGGTCTAAGAGTAGAAACTTCCTACTTTCAGGAAGGATTATTAATGTCAGTTCTGCACATGACAGCAGCATTTCCACTCCCTGGTAAATGTGGTGATCCAGAATAGCAGTCCTTATGCAGGCACAGAATGAGAGACAGCTTCTGCTCTTAGACGTTTACAGCCCAGATCACCACGTTCAGCTTGAAAAGAGCTCTGCTGGTTTCCTCTGATAAATCAGGCTGTTTCTCCAGGTCTGTTCAGTGTTGGTTGAGTTTCATTCTTCCCATCTGAAATGGGTGTGCTAAATACACAGCTGCAAAGTCGAAGATTAGGGGAGTATGTCTGCAAGTCATCTTTCTCCTTCTTCACTCCCTCTCTCCTGTCAAGAGTTGGCATAAGTAAGAGCCAGCTGCAGCTTGTCTTGGCCCCTAGGTGGGTTTTAAGGAGTGGAAAAGTGGAAAAGAAATAAAGGAGATTTGTTGAGCAGATGGAAAACAGAAGCCTCTTCCAGTCTCAGTGGGTGGCAAGAAAAATTGCAAAACTGAGAAGAAAAAGACAAAAGAGGCAGATCACTGACTCCATAACAGAAACAACTGAGTGCAAAATCACCATTTTGATTTACAAGAACATTTACCAAATTCTGTAGAAAAAAATGCACTGTTTGTCATTTTCCAGATTTTACCTCACTGTAGCAGGGCTGAATTTGCTCCTGACCCAGAACTTGTTTGCAGATGTCACAGAATGAGATTACAGTTGTAAGAGTGTTACTTTTCCTTCTATTATTTGGGTTTTTTCTCAATTACTTCTTTTATGGTTTTTAATCACTTTTATTTTATTTTTTTATCACAGCCATTAGAAACTTCTTCTTCCGAGAGTCCAGTTGTTATCAGTCTGAGATAAATGTTCCTGTTGGTACATTTGATCTGCACCCTATACCTGGAAGAATAAGGAGTGTGTGGGAAGCAATTAAAATGACTCAAATGGGGGTGGGAATTCTCAAGGCTCTGCAAAACACAGCAGGATGAGCCAGAACCAAGACAACATGAATTAACTGTACATGTGAGATAGCTAGAGCTGTAGGTAATGTGCAGGTGTGTGTAGTGAACATTTCATGTGACTGTTTCTTGGCATCCAGTAGGATGATAAATGAATCCAGTAAGGAGAAGATGAGTAGAATGATTGATGCAAGCCATTACACTGCATTTACAGTGGTGTAAATCCTGATGAAAATGGTTCATTTGCCCTGGCACGCTGTAGGAGTGAGTCAGTGGTGAGTCAGATCCACTGTGACTAAGAGAATTAGGGAGAGTTTTTCTCCACAGAATTCAGTCTTTAACTTCTGGTTCTCACACGTTTTTTCTCCTCAACACTGTTGTATGACAGAAACAATAGATATTTTGCCAAATACCTCTGCCTTGACAATGCTGCCTGTCCCTTCAAACCCAGTAGATGATATGACAGCTGTTTACTAACTTAAACATTACTGTGTACAGCTATTACTGAGTAATTGTTCGAGTCCTTCTGTTGGATATGCAAAACTCTGGCTGTGCTAGAATGTGAGTGGAGATTTTATGTGATTTCACTTAAAGCTGGTAACTGAGCAGAGTGTTCTATTCCAAGCGCAAAGGTTATTTTCTGAATAGCATCACTCTAATTTGATTATACCCCTTAGAATTCAGTTTATAGAAGGCAGTATAGTCCTTGTAATATGCCACAATGTGGATGGAGTAGCATAGGTACCAGTGTGTGCATCCATTGATAAACTTGATGGGTCAGTGCTGTGCACCTTCTTTGTGGTGCTCCTGAGAGAAAGACAGGACAACCATCTGAGCCCTAGATTTTACACAGCCTTTTGGATTAAATGCACATTCTGCAATGTGGGTTGAAGTGCTGGCCAAGAGCAGGAGGGTTGTATTAACACATGGGAATAAGCAAGAACAACCCCTGATTGGGTTTGCCTAATTGGTGGAATAAATTGATAGGAAAATTTTCTAAGCCAGTTCTGTGCTGTTAGGTCAGAGAGTTATTAGATAATATCTAATGTAGTTCAGGGAGCAGGAAATAAAACCTTATCTCAGCCAAAGTCAGGGAACTGCATTTACTTACAGAAATTGTGAATTTGCCTTTATAAGCCAATGCAGTGACTGATTGGACTATTTAAAAACAAAGTGCTGTATCTCATTCAAAAACTTTATTAAATTTCATAAAGATAAATATGTGGAGTTCATTCTTATATCTGTGCTTCATCATCAGTTTCCTGTACATTCCTGGCACCTAAGAAAAAGCAAAATTCATTCACATAATGGCTTAATATCTCAGAAAAACAGTCATTTGAGAAATGAATGAAGAAGTATAAACAGGATTGATTTAATTTCCACTAAAGAATTTCAGTGATTTTCCACCTTTTTTATTTCTATACGCAAAAAAAAAAAGTGAAAGTACACACTCCTCAATGTTGAGTTTAAAATGATAGATAATGAAGCAGATACAGAATGATAGATAATGGGAGCAGAACAGTGCCAGCAGATTTTAAGGAAGTCTTCCATAGAGTGCAAGAACTAGAGTTTGGTGGAGGACAACCATGATAGCTGAGGGGCTGGAGCACATATCCTGAGGGAGCTGAACTTGTTCAGCCTAGGAAAGGGATGGCTTTAATGGGACCTAATGGCAGTGTTCCCATACCTATGAGGAGGCTCTTGAGGACGAGGAGACAAGCACTGAGACCCATGGTGGGAGGGCAGGAGACAACTGTCATGAATTTAAAGAATGGAGGTTCTAACTGGATAAAAAAGAAGAAAAAAATCACTAAGAATAACTAACAATAACCACTGTCCATTGGAGCAATATTCTCAGAGGTTGTGCAGTCTCCATCCTTGAGGGTTTTCAGTGTTCGACTGAAAAAATATTCCTGGGCAGACTGATCTGAATTGGGTATCAACCCTGCTTTGAGCAGGAGGTTGGATTAGATGAATTATTCTATCATTCTGTGGTCATTTGCACACTTCCTGGCTTTAAACTGAATTCTATTTCTGTTGCCTGTACTATGAAGTTTACCTGAAGGAATATCAGTACCCTTTAATGAACAAATGGGAGTGTCCATGTGAATGGACATTTCACAGGAAATGGAGACAAAATATACAAAAGAGAAAAATTTATTGTATAATCAAAATTTTACAGTTTCACCCCTCCCTACATTGCCCAAGTATTTTTTCCCTTCCCATCCCAAACAAATAGTAACTTCCATCCACTTAAAGGCAACAATAGTCAAGTCATATGTCTTCTATAAGATCTTTAATACTGCATTTCAGGTTGAGAATCAGCCTGATGGGAAGGCTTATTGACTGTCAGTGGTTTTGTGCTTTATTCTGCTTCCCTTTGCTTGGACAGGTGGTTGTCTGGTGATGACACAACTCTCCAACAAATTTGTTCCATGTGAAAAGCTTTTAACTAAGAATGCTTTATACCAGTTTTCTGTGGGCTTTGTTTGTGGGTCAGGCAGCTGCACCATGCCTTGGCATACCCCCCCAGCTCAGTGTTTTGTAGGCTGTTTTTCATTATTTCTATTCAGCATAGAGTACAGTGAGGACTTGATTTGGGGATTTTAGAGTATGAGGTTGACAGGATTTGGATCTACTTCAATAGACAACACTTAGTGGTAATGAGGAACTATTATAGCAACTATATTGTATTATACACTCAAAATGGAAAAGATGCTTTGATATGGTTGAATCATTGCAGCAATCTAACCTTTTGTCACTTCCACAAACTTTTTACTCCCAGCAATAAAAGATGTCAACTACCCCTATGCATTTTGATAACAAGATAGATTTTTTTATTGTTATTATTTTTCATTTTTACAGGAAAAAGTTTACAGATAGCTTTTAATTCTCAGGAAAAGAATTAGATAGTTAAAAGTTCATCTAGTGTATTAAATGATTTTCTGTACTTTCTTCCTTCCCTTTGCTAACTACTTCATTGAGTAATGCAGTGAGATAGGATGTACTTAGACTTCAGTGATGAATCAGACATCAGAAATCTTGAGTCTTCACTCCAGGACTCAGCTCACACTCTGAGCTTTAGGCTGCTCAATTTCTCATGTGTCAGTCCATAAGCAATTGTCGCTCGTCAACTGCAGTAAAAAATTGTATCAATCACACTTCTAGAAACAGCATGAGAGACCACACAAGCAATGTCATTGTGGTAGAGTTACAGTTATTGTGCATATCATCTTTTATATATTCTACCACTTCATCAGTTATGGCAGCTATAGCCAGAAAATGAGCAGAGTTTTTTGCAGGGCTGTCTGCAGTAATGTAATATTTTTTTCCTGGGTGATGACAGCTAATTTAAAACTCAAACTTAACTAGTAAAGGTTATTCCTTTTGGTATGAATTACTCTAGTTTTGCTAGCACTGCATGTTTTTCAGGCCTGGTGATCATACTGCTGTGGAGACTTTAAAATAACATCTCTTACTGTCTTCAAATTGTGCTTTGAATGATGTGATGCACATTTGTCACATCAACTTTATTCTCCTTTTGCTTAGTTCAAGCCCTCAAGTTATGAGAAATGAGAAAAGGTGGTTGTATGTAGCTTGATGCAGAGCTCTCTGCTCCTGCTTTAAGTGAAGCATGGGTTTGTCTGTCAGTGTGCTGTGGGACAGGTTGCAACACTGCAATGGTCCCTGTGCTCAGGGCAAGGACTGCAGGAGGTCCATGGCTCCCCTGGTAAAACATTCCTCGTGTTGATCTGCCCAGAGGGCTTTTCCTTCTCTGCAGCAGAGATTTCACATTCAAAGGGGTCTCTTATACCTAAACTGAAAAAAGTAGCTCATAGTACTTTGTCTCGGAGTGTTGGGGACTGTTTTGACTCCATTTAAATTACACACTGAGTGCAACTTGGTGATGGTGGAAAGCTGGTTCATGGTCAGTGGAAGAAAAATTAAGTTGTTGGTAATGTATTGTATTACTAAAGACAGACCCTGCTGTTCAGGTTTGAGGTAATCTCAGCTGAAAATTAGTCTTCATATTGATCTTCACCATAATACATCTTCAAATCTGGATTCCTGGGCACAAAGACCTGATACACTCTTGAAGCAAATGTAGGATATTGAGGAGGTTTTTAGAACCTATCACTTCAATAAGAGATCTCTCAGAGATAATTGTCACTTCTGTGCTGTGTGTGTGTTGATATTTTATTAAACACTGAGACAACAATCTGTCAAAGTAAGCTTTCAAACTGTGCAAAGAAGAGGTAACCATATGGTTAGGAATTTGTTTGCTGCATTGAACTACCTCACATCAATAGAAGCAAGAAGAGAAAAAATGATGAGACCTTTATTACAACTAAACCAAAACCATACAATATTTGCTGCCCTAAGCTTATAAAAGAGCTGAGTTCTGCTGGAACCAATTGTTCATCTATGAGACCAAGCCCCTGAACTTGAAGGGACAGGAGAAAGGGGCACTGATGAAAGCCTCCTTGGCATTTACCCAACTGACTCTATGATTCACACTCAGGTCCTAGGTTTGAATAGAATTTATGATATCTAATTAGGTTAACTGCATATACATATCAATAAATAATATTAGTTACTTCCTGCATCAGCTGCCTAGCCTCAGGTTCAGCTAGCACCTCTCCTTTAGAAATATGGTGTGGTCTTTTTTAAATGCTTCCAAGTGGTGAAGTGTCTGCTATGTCTTGTCTTCTGTGCTTTGATTAGAAGAAGGACAAAATAAAAATAACTTTAAAAGGGGCGACAAAAGCCACTGTCAGCACGTAGATGAAAATTTTTGAGTTTGTGCCATTTTAATTCAGAGATAATCATGCAAAATCCATTGGAATTCTTCTGGTGTGCTCGTCAGCAAAAGGATCGTTATAATTTTTTCCCCTAATTTTTCTGTTGCAGTTGTGTCTGTGGGGTCTTTCCATGCCGTTCTATAGTGAGTTGATATTACTCACTACGCAAGTGAATTCACTACGTGAATTAAAATTATATATTTGGTTGTACTGTTAAATTTAGGGAAATAGACTTTGTTCTGTGGTGCATCCAGGTTATCTGGGAATCTGTCCTGGCAGTTTATTTTAGCAAAGAAGTAATTGAATTCCCTTAGAGAATGATAGCCTGGGAATTGTATCATCTGTGCTAAATCAGTTGAGTTATTGAGGCTATGCATTCCATTAGCAATGCCTGTGCACTTCCAAGGGAAATTATATTTCTTTTCAATTTGATATGCCAAACATAAGTTTATCTGGTGATAATTAAGTACTCTACTGTGCTTAAACACCTGGACTAAGGCAAACAATTTTAAGCCTGAAGTTTAAGCTCAATACTGATACTTCGTGGTCTAGTACTTTAAAGGTGTAATCATAGATAGTAGTGACCATCTTTCATGTCTAAAACTGCAAAAATCACTCTGAAATCTGCACAAATGATAACATAAAAAGAGTGAACTGGAGCAGAGCTGTTTTCAAAATGGCAATTCTGATGTGATGTATTGCTCTGTATTGCCAGTCTGAAATGCTGCAGCAGGTTTTCAGGAGTGAATCAAGTTAACACTGATGCAGTAAAACCAGAGATTCTTTAACCTAGATTTTCTGCATTCCTGTGATTGGTATTGTGAATGGCAAAATAGCCCCCATACCCAGATGACATTCTTTGATATAAATGCCTCTGAAAGCTTTGAAATTTAGTAAATAAGAAAGAGTTAGAAAAGTCACCTTTGTAGTAACAGGGCTAAATTTCTAGATTGATAGAAAAGGATGATTTACAGTGCAGTGCTGGGAGAGGCTATTTACATGCTGAAGGCAGTGGGGCAATAGTTGATAGTAGTTTCTTACAGGCACCCACAATCCTAGTAGCACTTTCAATGTTTTTCAGTTAAGTAGGTTATAAGACATTTTACATGTGCGAAATTTGCATATTTTTTACTTGAGGAGAATTTCTGCTGAGATCAGGTTTAGCTTAATCTAAAGTTAAACCCGTTTTACATTAGCTCTAAGCTGTAAAGTTACTCGGTCTCCTGGCTTTTGTTCCTAATGGAAATGGCATTGACATTAAGCCATTTAAACCATAAGCAATTCTGTTTAGCATGGAGGAATGGGGGTTCAAAGAAGGGAAAGGAGATGCCAAGATCTGGCTTTCATTTCTGTAGGGATTTTGAAGAGTGAGGAGTGCTGGGAGCATGAGCAAGAGCTGTCTTTGGGACATTGAACTCTGTTTTGTGAGTGCCATCTGAAAGATGGGGTGGGAGTGCAGTTTGGAGGGACTGGTCCATGTTGTTCACTCAGCAGAACACAGCTCCATGCTGGTTTTGTCACTGGCTTAAGCCAGCGTTGCAGGTAATTGAGAATTTACATATATGAAAATTGGTAAATTGCTAAGCAGTTCTGAGCAAATTGAGGGCTCAGTCCTGTTCTCATTCCAGTCAGTGCAAACAGTGGTATTAAATTATGTGGATTGATCTCTGGACAGATGGCAAAATTCTTGGGCTATCTGTGTGAGGGTGTCAGTGCACAGCACCCAAGCTCTGGACTTGCAGTCCTATAGGCAGGCTACACACATTCCTCATGGAAACTCTTTAGTAAAAGTTACCTGAAAGACACTTTCAAGGCAGCTACAAACATGCCTTGCACAGAATGGTTTTTGCTGAGCATTGAGATTATGTATTCAGCTGATGCATGATGAACATAAGGTTGAGTTGCAAACCTGAGCTCAAGGTTATGACCTCCCAGATTCCTCGTGGAGGTAAGTCCTAAGCTACCCTGCACTTGATTTACAGGGAAAATGTGTTCATTGCATAAATTTGTTTCTACCCTGTAAATTCAGAGACTGAACTATTGCACACAAACTTTTTTTTTATTTTGTGTAGGCAAGACCATAATTACATTTTAAAGCATGAATTGTCTAGAATGAAAAATTAGCATTGTGGTTGTCGGAGACTGTTGAACTAATTGTCATTAACTAATTAAATTATTCATATTCAAGAGAATGAAAGAAAAACTGTTAAATTGATCAATATGCTTAATCATCTGTACCTTCCATCCAAACAGGCAGGAGAAAAGCATTATCACCCAACCTGTGCACGATGTGTCAGGTGCAATCAGATGTTTGCAGAAGGAGAAGAAATGTATCTTCAAGGTAAATCAAACAAACAAAAATTAAACAATTACACTTGGCTCTCTTGCCCACACCTGCTTGCCCACACCATAGGCTTGCATGGGAGAACTTCAGTGTCACAGAAGGACTTGTGCAATAAAGTATGCAATGGGAAAAAATGTCATTTAACATAAATATGAGCTGAAATCCTTCCTATGTAGCAACTTTTAGCTCTACTAAGCCCATCAAAGAAAACTGCTTTCACAGTTAAATGCAGGGGGAAACACCAGAGAAAATTTATCTGGTCTATACTTATAGGTACTCTTACTGCAAGAGTCTGGGTTCATGTGGGTTATTTTGTGAAATAAATTCTAATGATCTCCATCTGTCTTCTGGGAAATAGGCTTTCTATCTTGTTTCCAAAATCCACTTGTTAGAAAACTATCAAACTGCTGTGAAAACAAAGCATTTCCTATAACTCTTCTTGATACTCTCCACCCAGTATAAACATTGAAGATTTATTATGCAAAGGTTCTCAGATTCCAGTTTAGTCAGGCAGAAGTTGCAGTGCACTCATGTTGTTTAACTCTGGAGCTTTAGTCTTTAGTGTGTCTGAGCTCAGACTGGCATAAACATAAAGCTTCCTTCTTGCTATTAAAATGTGCAAATAATTATTTTATTTTATATCATTATATACATCCCACTTCTACTGAACACTGTTTTGAACATAATGTTCAAGTTTTTGAAATAATCTTTTCCTTTGTGACTAGTGCAAAACTATTCAAGTTTCCATCTCACACTCATTGTTTACTTACATCTTGTCAGGATCCTCATTTCAATACCTGTGTGTGATAAGGAATTGGTTCATTTGGTATATCCTGCTTCCTCCAGGATGGATATTCCCCTGAGTTTATGCAGTTCCCTAGTAGCTGACTTACAAGAGACAAACATACGGGGAGTGCAAAATGAGAATAGTGAATAAATGATAGACAGACTGGATTTTCAGCTAGGGTTATGTGGCACAATGCCATTCCATCCCACCACAGCGTGCCACTGTGTATGACCCCAGCCCAACTGTTACAACAATATATTAGAAGAGTGCAGGAAATTCTGGCTATATGTAAAGAAAAATATTACCATGAAACAGATTGCCCAGAGATGCAGTGGAATCTCCATCCTTGTAGATAGGCAAAGCCCGTCTGGACACAGCCCTGCCTGCTGTGATGGGACCTGCCCTGAGCAGGAGGTTGGACTGGTGGAGCTCCAGAGATCCCACATCACACTTCTTAGGACTCAGGTTTTGATGTTGATCTGCTGTATTGAAGTGCATGTAGCTTTCTGAAATCTTTTAAATGTGTGTGATCAGGCTTGCTGGTATTGAGAGGTTGTCATCTTGACCTCTGAAAGTATCATGCACTAGCAAGGGAAGTAGTCATTAACCTGTGTCTTGTAAAACCATATAGAAGGGTTGCTTAATAAGGTTAATATTTTGAATAAGGTTCTTATTTTGAACTTTGAAAGGTTCTTATAGTGGAACTGAATTAAGCAGAAGTTTAAATTTACTTTACAGGAACATCCATTTGGCATCCAGTTTGTAGACAGGCTGCAAAGGCTGAAGAAAAAAGCAAGGTAAAAACCCCATATTTTTACCCAGTGTTATTCAATTGGCATATTATTCTCTGTCCTTTTTTTTTATTACAGCAGGCATGGATGGAAAGGTTCAGAAATTTTTCATACTGTAATTTTAAAATTTAAATGATGGGAATCTAGTTGGCTAATGAAATTTAATCATGTAATATAAATATTCTGCTTTTAATCAGTGATTAAAGCTACACATTAAGGATAACATTGACCTAAGAGTTATATATATATACTGAATAAGGAAATATGTGAAAATATGAATAAGAAAAAAGATTAATTTTTAACTTCTGTCTGATTATGATGCTATCAGTTCATGACCTTTTCTCTTTTCATGTGGCTCTGAACTTAAAAGATCAGAGGACTTTCTCTGTATTTGTTTTCACAAAAAAAAAAAAAAAAAGAAATCTCCTTGGAGTTTCTGTTTTATTATTTGTTTCTAAAGTGTTGGCAAGCCAGCTGGAATTTATTTTAATCTCTGGCTTTAAGTACCTCCTTAAGTTGGATGATTGTGCACCTCTCTCTGTGCAAGGGGAAAAGGGAGGAATTCTGGCAACTTGAATAATTATAAGATTAGCAGATAAATACACTGTCCCTAGGACATGAAGAATTAATGATCCTTCTGAAGTGGTGGGAATGAGTTACAACTATCTTACTTAATGCAGAGGCCAAGAGTGGGTTTTTCACTTCTGATATTCTCTGATGCTCCAAGCGGTACCCTTGGTATCCTTGTTCAAAAAAAGCTCTGCTTTGGTTCAAGGCTTGGAGGAAGGCACACGGGACAAGTCAGAACAGCAGGCAGCATCCATAAAAAGATTGTTAAATCTGGTGTGTTAGAAAGTCCAACTTTGACTAAATTACAGTTTGGAAAAAAAATATGTTTGGGCTTTACCCTAAAGGATTTTGGCTGTAGTTTTTGTACTTATGTGTTTGGGAAGTGATTGCTCTGGTGTTCTTTATGACAAGCTCTGAATATTAAATAATTTTCCCGAGCCTATCAGTTTTTCTTTTTCCTTTAGTTTTTTTTCCTATTTTCTGATCTTTAAGTCCATTATTGAAAAAATAAAACCAGAAGGAAGGATGCCATTTCAAAGAGAGTAATGAAGAACTTTTCAACATAACTTGTAAAGTCTGGAATGGGATCTACTGCTTGAGAAATGTACCGTTCGACCTTGCAATTTGTTGTTTTTAAGTTATCTTCCTATATATAGAATATATGAACAGCATGTAATCAAAGTAGGTGACAAAGGCAAAAGGAGAAAGTGGCAGCACACTCCAAAACTTTGGAGATGTAGTGGAGGGGAAAAAGAAGTTGTGAAAGAGAGTGACAGCATAAAGAAAGATGATGGCAGAGTGAGATTTTAAGCAGAAGGGAGGAAGCTGGAAAAGACAGGAGAAATCAAAGCAGCAAGGGAAAGTAAGGTTTATAAAAAGGCATATAAGGAAAAGAGGTATGGGGAAGAAGGAGAAAAACATGTAACACAGAAAACGAACTAACAGAGGCAAGGGAGTCAACAAAGGTGTGAGGCTTAATTGAAAAATCTGGGAGATGATGTGGAGCAGGCATGGGTAGGGATGCTAGAAAGGGTCATGGATCATGAAGAAAATAAAGGACAGGTGTGAGATGTGGGATGTCTCACTTCCAGTTCTTTAGCCACCAATATCCTCCAAGTCCTCCTTCTCTCTTCACCACCCAGTTTGTGGAGGTGGTATTGAAGATTGCCCTGACCCAGGTGCAGGACCTTGCACTTGACCTTGTTGAATTTCATGAAGTTTGCATGGCCCCACTTCCCAAGCCTATCAGGATCCCTCTGGATGTCATGCCTTCCCTCCAGCGTGTTTTCCCCACCACACAGCTGGGCATTATCTGTAGGTTTGCCAAGGATGTGCTCAGTCCCACTGTTTGGGTCATGGATGAAGATACTGAGCATTACTGCTCCCAGTACAGATCCTCGAAAAACACCATTTGTAACTGGTTTCCACTTGGGCAGTTCAAAGAAGTTACTGGAAATATGCAAGGCTCATGCTGGGAACTCCAGTAACCTCTTGGTGCCAAGGGAATGCCCTGATTGGGCCATTCTAAGGGGTGTCAGGAAAAAAGGACTCAGCCCTTGCTGCCCTTGGAAAGACCCTGAGCTTGGAGGGAACCTCTGGAGGTCATCTTGTCCAACCTCTCTGCTCAGGCTTGGCTGCCTTGGGTCAGATGCCCATGACCATGCTCAGGACACAGAAAGAAGCTCTGAAGCTTTATCTAGGAATCCTGAGCTTAATGCAAAACTGTCATTTGACTTTAACAGGGTTCAGAACATTGGAATAGTGTAATTTTCTAAAGTTATTTTTCTCTTTTGCATTGAATGTCCTGTAGGGACCTCATGAAAGAGAAATATGGTTTGTGCATGACATCAGTGTATTAGTGACACTTTCATGTCATTTACACAAGTTCTGGAAAACTGAAAAGTGCTTTAATTATGTAGAAGAGGTGTTTGATTAGACTGTCTGTCTTAAATGATCATTCCCCAGGTCATTTTTCATGTTGTGCTCACTGTGAGTGAATGGCATGGCAGTGTGACATGTTTCAGGCACAATTTAGAATGGTTGCATGCCATAATCCTGGAATAAAAATGTTGCCACTGTATCCTCTTGTAACGTGCAGTGTCTCTGATAGTGTCTAAAGGCTGTCCTGGCACCCCAGAAATGCTCTGGGCCATTTTTTTTTTTTTTTCTGAAGAGCAGGGATAAGAAAGCCATGTGTAAAACAATTCTTGAATTTTGAAAAGGTTACATTGATTGTCTGCAAGTGTTCTTTTATTTTTTAACTCCACGTTTTGAGCTCTCTATATGTCATTTTTTGAGTGGTAAAGATTGAATTAAATTAAATGTCTTGTATGTGTTTTTTGGAATAACAGTTATATTATCTTTGACTCTCCTGTATTTCCTATCTATTTCACTTCTCCTGCCATAGGAAACTAGGACTTCCTCTGAGAGTATTATTTCTGTACCTGCTTCAAGTACATCAGGTTCCCCAAGCCGTGTGATCTATGTGAGTATTTCCCAGTGAAATTTGTTCTGTGGGATAGGGAAAGCCTTGTGCTTCCTCCTACAGCTTAGCATGTTATGGAAAGTTAGTGTCTCCAAACCACTGCAGTTGGTGATTCCTCTAAAATGGAATTATTTTCTCAAGTTTAGAATATTTGAATACTGCATTTTCCTCACAGAATTCTGGCATTTTCCTCCTATTTTTTGGTGGAGTATTTATAGCAATTACACTACAACTAGAGCTGGGTTATGCCAGAGCAATGCAGAATTACCACAGTTCTTTCTGAAAAGAAAAGTTTAAGTAAACAGTACAGCCCACAGGTAGATTACAAGCTTAGATTTGAACACAACTTGTTTAAATTGAGCTCCTGAGCCTGCATTTGACTGCCTGTGCAAACAGTCATGTGTGTGATTATAGGACTCTGGCCTTGCCAAATGCCACTCCCTTGCTCAGAGGACTTTTGAAGTGTTTATGGTTTATGAGGTGTTCTGGAAAGCTCATGGAGAGAATTTAAAACAACAAGTATAATAAAATCTTCGGATTTTTTTTTTCAATACAAGATCAAAATAGCTGTAGTGTAATGTTCAAGGCTACCAGCAATAGGTAAAAAATGCAAGTGTGGTATGATCCATACAGATATTTTTTGCAGGGCTTCAGCATTTCCAGGGCTTTTCTTTCTCCTGGCCAAGTATGAGGTATGCAGGTCATCCTCATCAGTTAGAACCATATAGTGAGAAAATTGCTGGAGATGCAGTTGACTTCCAGAGAGGTTATTATACAACCCCTCCTTTCAATTCTTATCAATGATTCTGAGTTCTGGTGAATTCCAGTAGTATGTTACCAGCCAAAAAATGTCATTGTGAAGACAGTTCATTGTGCTGGGAGTCTATTATTATGTAAGCACTTTCTTTGGCCAGATGAGCTCTTTTTTTTTCAGGCACACACCATCTCATTGTGTTTTTAAGCATGAGAATTCTCCTAAGATTTATATGTTTTTAGAGACATTTATCGAACTGCAGGATGGTGCTGTTTTTATTGATGTTTGTGGTTACAGCTTTAAATATGCTTCACCGACTGTTAAAAGTCAAGGTCAAACCTCCATTCTCCTGGTTTTGTTTGTTTGTTTGTTTTTAAAGGCTATCATTAAATCAGCACACAACTCTGATGTTTGTTACTGTAATATAAAGCTGGAACTGGGAAAGAATAAAGTTGCCTAGCAAATATGAGTCAGTCACAAAAAAAATTCCCCAGAGTGCAAATTCTTGTTCTATCTGTCCCATCTCTGTCTTCTTAATTGTCAAAACTTGATTTTGATTGATTGATTAAATCCTATTTTGGCTTTCACAAACAGGAAAGTAAAAAGAATTAAAAACATGTTACTGACTTGTACATTATCACAATGGTCCCTTGGCTATCTGTTTTCACATGTGTTTTCTGTTACAGGAGTGTTATGGCATACAGACATGCTCAAGATTTGTCTTGTGTGCTTTTGTGGTTGGTTTTGCCAAACCTAAATTCTTGCTGCCACTGAGAGGAGGGTCCCACCCACACGTGGCCCTGTCCCTCTCTGGCCATGTCTTCCATCTCCTCTTTCCTGCTAATACCAGTGTGTACACAGAGATATGCAGTCAAATTTGAGGCCAGACTGAGCTAAACAATAACCCAGGAAAAACCTCCAGACGACCAAAGAGGCAAAGAAAAAGCCCAAGCTGTCTACATGACTTGTAATGCCCATGTGGGAGGCAGAGCAGGGCAGCAGCTTCCAGCAGTGGCAGAGATTCAGATCATTAAAACCCATAGTAAAACTGTACCTTACCAGCTGGCGAGCTCTGTGTGAAGTATTTCATGGACAGAAGAGTTTAGAGAAAACAGTTCAGTCTTAGCAACTGTGGATCCCTGGTGTTTACCCTTCCAAAGCCACCGAGTCAGAGCAATGCTGAACGTCATCGTGGACACCACGGCATCACAGGGCAGGCGTGGTGCTGGGCCATGGTGGTGTGGGCACATGGGAAACGGAAAGAAAGGGTTTTTTTGACATAAACATGAATGTTCTTCATACAGATGGTTTACTAAAGCCATAAAACTTCCTCTTCATCTACTGATAACAGACTTTGGTGTCTTCTTGCACTGAGAGAGGGCACAGGTCAGTGCCTTTCGAAGGTAATGGGCATCTTTTCATGACCTGTAGGGATGACTTCATTATATCCAGACTGAAATTTGCCCTAGTGCTGGCAACCCCTCAGAGGCTCTAATTAAAAAATTGTTGATTTTTAAATTATGCCATTAAATAAGGTTTAAATAAGAGTCCTGCATTATGCTTTGCTTAATTTTATTAAGACACAATTAGGTGCTCCAACCTAATATATCCAACTGGAAGGCTTACATTAGTTTATATAGCTGTATTATATGTGCTCTCATACAAGGAATGAAATCACACTATATCTTTATACAGACTATATATTCACAATTATATGATTGTAAAATTACATATTCCACATGAAATAGATATCTATACTTAGAGCATGGTTTTACCAGTATCCAAAATACCAAATTACTGAAGAAATGGCTTGAAGCCTCTCAGCTGTAATGTGAGCTTTCCTGAACAGATTTGAACTCTATTCACATGTAGGTGAAACAAATAGAAAAAAATTACACTGAGTGTAGACTCAGTGTTTGGAGAATTGAGTGTGTAGAAAGCAACTGTATCCCTAAGGTGTTTCTTCATCCAAATTTGCCCACATTGTTATATCTAAACTGAAAGGAATTACTTAAAAAATAAGCTTTACTCCTCTGACAGATCTGAAATTTAACAGGAAGTTGCACATCTAGATGGAGAGCCAAAGTAACTGTAATTCTCATTTAGATATTCCCAATTCTGAACTACTTTGGATTCACTAGAATAATAGCCAAAAACCTGGATACTTTAAGTGAAATCACAGCCTCTTTGGCCTTCCTTGTAGGTATAATGCTGCCCAAAGTATTTCTGGGACAGATGGGACAGACAGAACCTTTACCTTTGCATTATCGGTCTCTGCATCGGAGCTTTCCACAGGGTTCTCAGCAGGGAGGGACTTACTTTCATTAAGAATCTGTTTCATTGCTCTTTAGCTTCTTAAAGGAGCTGCAAAGAAAATGAGATCTATAGATTGCTGAAGAATCACATACTTGGTTAAAACACATTTTTTCATTAGTTTTGAGGATAGGAATATGTGATGGTTATGGCAGCTTGGTTCTACTTTCTTATTTAAGAGTAATCTTCCTTCTTTTCATGTAGTTAATGTTTGCACAAATTCACGCATTGTTTTAGAAAAAGGAATAACTGAAAGTTGTCAGACTAATTTTTTCCTGGATTCTTAACCTGATAGAAAACTCCCCTGGAAAATCTATTGAAGTTTTCTTAGCTCATATAAAGAAAAAACAGAATTACTACTCACATAAATCCTGGATAGTTTTGTACTTTTGCATGTGGAAAACATTATTAGAGTTTTATAGCTGATCATACTGAGATTTTCAGAGCACAGTCAGATTCACTCATCATTTTTTTGCCAACAAAGAGCTTATCGTTCTGCAAAACTCGGAGTGGGAATGAGACAATCATGCTGCCCATTTCTCCACTCTCAATGTGGCCAACTTGTCATCATATCTTCAACACAGTATGTGCTGGATACAGTTTGGGTGCAATTATCCTAAGGATAATCTGTGCAAATGTAGCAGCTTGACAATAAGTTATGCTTTTGGAATATGTGTAGGAGGAGGAGGGCAGGGACCAGCACAGTCCTTTCCCTCTGCTGTTTGTGTGAGTCTCATGAGAGGATTTGAATTTTACTCGAGTGGCATATGTGATCTTTCACCATGGTGCAAATCTGTCATCTGCTGGTTTGTGACCCATAATTAAGGGTTGTTTAGACATAGTCAGGAAAGGAGGTGAAGCTGTGGGACAAAACTGAATGGGAAAGATCAAAGAGCTGAGCTTTTCAGCATCTGGAGAGTGTATGCTGGAAATACATATTTGATTATTCACTACTGCTTACAGCAGGGGAATTCTGCGCACCAAAACCACTTCAAAATTCAGTGTGTTTTGCCTGAAAAAGACTACAATATCTGTCCCCTATATCGGTTTGTGCATCAGGAGTAAGTGGAATATAACCAGGGAATTGGAATGATGCCATGCTACTCCTGTTAGCCCAATGCCAGTGACAAGGTAGAAAGCAATAGCACATAAAAGAAAACAGCAGTAATATTTAGCATTGTGTAGTAAATACAAGAGATTTAAATGTTCACAAACACAAAAAGTGGTTTATTATGATTATGACTTTTCTACCTGCATTTATCTTTCCTTGTCTGATTGCATCCTGCTCATGTTCTTTCTTATTCTCACTGCTTTCTTTCCTCCTTTTCTTAGGCAAAGCTTGGCGATGAAATTCTTGACTACAGGGACTTGGCTGCTCTTCCTAAAAATAAAGCCATCTATAACATTGACCGCCCAGATATGATCTCCTATTCTCCATATATCAGTTACTCTTCAGATGACAGGCATAGTTACGGGGAGGTACTGAAACATGGGTATTATTTTTACTATGAGTTTCAGGTTTTATGTGCACCATTGAACATCCTGCCAAAAACTATTAACACATGCATAACTTTTTTTGTTTTTTAAATGTAACTTTCTAGTTAATTGAGTCATGTCATCCATTCATTCACAATGCCTTCCAAAAAAAAAAAAAAAAAAACCACCAAAAAAACCCAAAACCCAACCAAACCCAAGATGTTAATTTCTGCTCATTTCATTTTTCAGTTTGTAGAAATTTAAACATTGCTTTCTGTGATCATTTTTAAAAGAGATGACATGTAATTAATATTTTTTTTCTATGGGAGTAGTTCTGCATGTGGTAGGAAACAGAAGCCATTGCTAATTGTAATGCAAAAATGAGAAGCAGAGCCAAATGTCTTTCATGTTTTTTTTTTAATCAAAGTGTACCATGTTATTTTGGTAACACAACAATGGTATCACTTTCCTGTGTACAAATTTCTTTCAACTGTCCCTTACTTATCTCCATCCTCATGTCAGGCATGCACTTCAGCCTTTTCATATGCAGAGCTCATATGATACAGTTTGTGCTAATGAAATTTAATTTAACATAATACTAACATACTAATAACTAGTATTAATTCTGAGCTTTGTGAAACATACTTGTATATAACTCCTGTCATGCAAGTTAGCTTTTCTTCTCTGAACATACCTACATTTCATTTGACTTTCTGATTGTTTTTATAATTTTAGCAACATTTTTACAAATTAAACCTTTACAATATGCTAGTTATGAGCAAGATACAAACAGTCTAGTATGGAAGTCTGCTTTGTTCTCTCCAGGTGTAAGTGAATGGACAGAAATAAATGCTACAATTAATAGTCATGATATTTGTAATAGCCCTAGTCATGCTATCAATTGCACCTTTTACACTCAGTCAGTACCACTAAGGTCTCAGTACCACTGTCAGGTGAAGTGCAGTGCATGTGTTGGGTTTTGCAGACCTTTCTTCCAAGCCCTCTCTGCACAGTGCTGAACCATGGTAGCTCCATTGTAAGGTATTCAAAAATAATTAAATTGTATTTGGTAAAGGGTTTAAATGGTATTCACATTTCTGATTTCACAACATTGAAAGCTGCTGCCTCACCCTGAACCTGTGGAGAGTAATCACTTCCTTTCTATGTCAGAATTTGTTGGTGCTGATGATGGTTGTGGCCCTCCTCAAGTGCCTGGTGACATCCAGGCTTGGCAGAGGTGCACAGTCCAAACTGTGCACAGACCAAACATGGACTGTGTTTGCAATCCAACAGGCATATTTCCCAATGCTCCAAATATTTATTATCCTTGATATTACCAGGGGAAACAAGAAATTCTGTGTCTCAAATTTCAGCATCCTGGCTTCTTACCTGCACCTGCTATACTTTCAGTCTATTTTCTCAACTAACCAACCATAGTGTTTGATTTGGAAAGGAAAATGAGCAGCAAATTGTCAAATAACATGATGTTTAATTGAAAATAAATAGTGCAGATGTTTTCCTTTCCCTTAAAATGGTGAATTCTAGTCCTGATTTTGGAGGTCCTTCAATGCAGATTTACTTAGGGCTTGTGTGTAGCTTCAGGAAGTTGCTTTAACTGGAAGTTCCCTTATTGCCCTTCTCTGTGGCACAGGACTGGCCTCACCAGACCCCAGGATTTTTTAGGAGAAAAATTACTAAAAGACTAATATGACATCATTTATGTATTAGTCCTTATGTACTTCATTAAAAACAGATAATAAGAAAAATTGCCCTAACTTAATTGACAGGTGTTTTTCCTAACTGTATCATGTGTTATACATGGATAGTGATATTTTAAGAGTATTTCTTCTCATGAGTAACATCATGCATGAATTTGTATCACTAATTTGTTGTGTGTTGCTGTTTGCAGTCACCTCAGTTGCTCTCTCCAACACCTACTGAGGTAATCCCCAATGCCTTTGTTCTCCTATTCTGACCCATTTTGTGATGCACAAACCTGGTCATATTGATAACCAGCAGTGTCTGAAATGTGAGATTTGCCCCTTGCCTCTACAGTGCATGGGGTTTAAAATTTATGATTTTCAGAGTGTCACTTGTGTTCAATACGTGCTCTGCTTCTGGATTGTCATCTTCTGTATGCATCAGTTTCCACTGTCATCTGTGTTTCTGCTTTCCAAAATAAAGGTTGTATGGTGGTCACTTCTTCAAGCTCCACTAAATAAATTATATTGGGAAATATGATTTATGTTCACATTTAAAGTTGCCCATGTGAGCTGATTTGAATTAATGCTCGGCATAGATTTTTTTTTTCTTCTCATTTTGTTATTCCACAAATAGTTAAATTACTTATACTATTTGTGTACACCTACTTTTAGATCATTTGCACACACCTGAACTTCTAGGTCTGTGTATTCTGATGTGCATTAAGTAAGGTAGTCATTGTTTCAAGGAACATCACTTTGGAAGCAGTGAAAGCATTTCATGTATTTTCCCAGATAGTAACTCAGTTACATATCATGGGTCTGGCTAATTTCTCCATTATCCCAATTTTATGTACTGCAAAATTTTGGTAATCATGGAGAATTAAGGACTGCAAATCACTTTAAGAACTGGTGAACAGAGAGGTTAACCAGTAGAAATGTAATTTATTTGGAAGTTAAAAATTAAAGCATGTTTTATTTAGTATTTGATTACATGAACTAGGTTGACTGTTCCTTGCAGAAACACAAGGTACACAAAGGTAAGGTCTGAAACAATATGAAAACTTGGTGTTTTGGAAGATTATAGTAATATCCTTTAAATTCAGTTACCAAACGGCCAATATTAAGTTCCAAAAGTGATACTGGTGTGGAGGTTGGGACTGCCATGATTTGCGTATACTCCCATGTTATCCAGCTTCTCTGTGCTTGCTGTCTCTTTTTAAGGAGTCTGTGATCAGGTGCTCGGCCATCATCATCTGCAAACTTGTCACCAGTTTTGTTGCAGGGGTTTTTGTTAGAGGAGGGTTCCACTGTGTCATACAATTGGACATATCACAGACCATTAGCTGACACTCATAGGATATTTCAATATCATTACAGGACTTTGTAGAGCCATTGCAATGCTGCTTGTAATTCTCTTCACAAAGGTTAGAGTGGGTATTACACCATGTAGGTAGGTTGGGAGGGAACCATCTCGAGGTGGACATAGAGGAGCTGGTGGCAGAATGCCTACAGAACACTGCACACTTGGGAAGGCATCAGTTGTTCCTAGCTTTTTGTATAATTACTTCTGAACTTGATATTAAAGCAATGATGCTGCTGGCCACTATATTAAACTGATTTTCCACTTTTGAAAATGTAGCTGGTAGGTCTGGGGTGATGTTGAAGGGACAGAGCATACCTTGTCCACAGGAAAAACCTGATGATGTGAGAATATTGTACCTCTCTGTAGAGTCAGGATGGTCCCAGAGAAGCAAAATTCATCTGAAGATGAGTGTATGGACATAATTAAGTTGTTCTGATAGAAATTTGGGAGATGATGGTAGGGCTAAGTAGGGTGTTTAAATGATGAATGATGCAGTAGGAATCACACAGATGCCTAAAGGCATCCCCGTATTCATGATAAGTGACTGACACTTGATAGCGTATCTTCACACTTTTCTACTGGACTAGGAGAGGGAAGCATTTTTTTGAGTATGACTTTCCATAAAAGAGCATCTGCAGGTTACATTGCTTTGTTCTAATATGAAGTTAAGCCAATTTTCACGTGTCTTAAAAAAAGGGAAATTTGAATTTGCTTTTATAGCTAATTTACACAAAGTCACTTCCCCTCTATTTCACTCAGTAGTGCTTTTACTGTTGAGAAGACCCTACCCACAGATGGCAGTTGCAGTTTAACTAGCTGTTGAAAATCAGAGGCTTGGAGTGTGTGTACATGGTTTTAAGTGGTTGAAGCCAAGGGTTTAGTGGGAATTGGGTTGTATGGCTGGCTTTGCACAATGGTGCAGTATTAATGCTAATGCTACATGTGTGTTAGTGTTGGTTTTCTTAGGGTAATGACTGTGTTACAGTGTGGCACACCAGGCAATTTATACACAGTTAGTTTCATGATGTAGTGAAACCAGCAAATGGTGATTTTTGTGTTGTCTGTAACCATTATGCATCTATTCATATGGGTACAAAGTGGCCATAATTCTGTCATGCTGACCTGAGCTCATCTTCCACCCACTTTTATTTGTTCAGGAAATTACACTGTCCTGAAACAACACTTTTGCGGTTCTTTTCAAATTAAATTGTAATTTTAAATTTATGTCTGTGCTCTTTCAGTCACACTGTGGGTGGAGGTGCTGAAAGCCATCTAATTTCATTAGGATTGCATGGAATCTCCCATCTGCACAGCACAGAAAACACCCAAGATGGCATATTCTGCCTGCTTGAGAAGTCACTTCTCTTCTCTAATAACATGTATTTCCTCTCTTCCTCTAAGGGTGACCAAGATGACAGATCTTTCAAGCAGTACAGGACATCAAGTCCTAGCTCTGCTGGCTCCCTGGGCTATGGTCGGTACACCCCCACCTCCCATTCTCCTCAGCATTACAGCAGACCAGGTAATCAAAAAGCAGCCTTACTTATCCTCTAGATTTTTCCATTACTTTGTGTTATGTTGTAAGTAGAATTGCAGACTCCATCAGACAGGGGTTTAAGGTGGAATAGCAGTTCATTGCAATGATTTATTTATGGTGAAAAGCGAGTTCCATGGCGGGGAAAGGGAACAAGTGCTTCAGGGAGGTGCATCCAAGAAAACAAAACCAGGCATTTAAGAAAAATCGATTTTATGTAGACGCAAGATAGGAGGGTTTAAGGGACTTAATCCTCCTCTCATCCTGCCTGAAGGTGCACACTCAATCCACAGCTCTTCCAAGGTGGGGCACACTAGCAGTGAGTGCACACAAAGCCAAGAGGGTGATTGAGTGACTTTGTGTTACGTTCTTGTACCACAAGGTTCATGTCCCCTTGTTGTAGTAGGACACGAAAGAACGAGGCAGACTCTCAGCTCGACTTCAGAGCAAAGAAGGCTGGTTTATTTTTTCCTGACTCCATTACATAGATTTCCAAAAAAGGTCAGCGATTGGAGGACGAAGTTGCCACCTCTCCAACCTCATTGGTGGAAATCACAGTCTGTCAATTTGACTCCTCCCAGAGGAGGAATATGTAAACAAAAGAGATAATCAAAATATATACATCGTTTGCATGAAATCTGTGAGGAAAAAAATCTCCACTAAAGAATGCAAAACAATTAGAAGGCTAGAAAGAATCAGGGCGACATCCCCTCTCCACAGTGCAAGAGCTGGAGGAATGACTGATTCTGATGGCTCAATTTTTAAGGCCAAGTTGCTTTAGTTGAGAAGTTTACACAGTGTTTTTTGTAGCTTTGTGCTGTACTAGCAGCTGTGTTGGTGCTCCTGTAACACAAGACAGGAGAGATCATCTCCTTTTGACCTTTGCATGGGAATGCTTTAAAAAAACCCATTCATATTTGGGCTCTGTACAGGGTCTTGGCCCTGGAAATAATCACTGAAATTTCTCAAAATTAATTGTATTTTTTCTCTACTCCATCATTCAGGTGAAGAACACAGAGCATTTATATTATTTCTTTTCTTGTCTTTAATTTCATTGGGGATACATTTTAATTCTGAGCTAGTTTGGAAATTTGCAAGTTCTTAATCTTTCCAGGGGAAATGAAGATTTTAGTCATAACAGAAATAGTTTTTACAGGAATTGAATATTTGTACTACACAAAGTCTTTGACAAAATGGAAACGAGGTGGAGTATAAAAAAATCTGTTAGAGTGACATTAATCTCTGCTGAAGGTCTTGTAGCTGTCATGCCTAATCTTAGTAGCCCAATGTTAAAGCAAGGAGGAAAGACGAAAGGTGTCATGTAAAAAGGAATCCCAAATAAATTTAATGCTTTAAAATTTAGAAGATAATCTTCATAATCACCATTTTTAATAATTGCTTCTAGTCCTCCAAACTGTGTTATCAGGACATTTTTGCAGTGAAGCAGAGATGACTTGAAAATATTTTTCGAGTTACTTAATTGCATGTCTGACTTTCAGAGCTCAAATAACTTCAGGAAGTTTCTTCAAATACTTAAATTAGGCGAGAACTGGACCTGCCCGTGGCACAGTTCTCTGCAGAGACAAGGCTCTTCCCATTTCATTTCATTAGATCCATTATGAGCATTTCTCATTCCCTCTTGCAGCTTTTTAATATGCAGGTTTTCCCCTGAGTGCAGCCATGCTTTTTGTGGTGCCTTTTCTGGAATATTTTCTGATGCGTTCCAGCATTTTGGGTGATGCCCTTTCTGTCTGCAGAAAGCCCCTGTCCCTTGGCTGACCCCATAGCGTGGCCACTGGCATGTTTTTAGCAGTAACCAGAGAAAGATGAAGACTTAAATGTAAACTGTATGTTTTCTAAGCATCAGGAGGAAAATGTTCCTGAAAAAAAAGGATGGCATTGTAATTTGTGGCTTTCAGTAAGTGAGCTAAATAGTTTATTTTCACTTACTCTCTGTTGCCCCCAGCTGGTACTCACAGTCTTGGTACCAGTAGCTGCATCTCCCTGCCCCAACACCCAAGCCTTACATCTACATTCAGACATCATTACATCCCTTTCTTCAAAGGTAAGGTCCAGGAATGCAAAACCGTGCTGTGATAATGTAGATTTATTCAGCTGTGTTTCACTTTTATGTCTGTGCAAGCATGGCTTCCACTTGGATAAAATTTGTCTTAATTTTGTGCAAGTGCTTCCTTGATGTACTGTGTAAGTTTTACAAACTGAGTGGGTATGGGGTGTTTTATTTCTGCTTTTTCAGTGAGTGTTCAGTGTTTTTCAAAGGGGTAGAGGGAAGTAATTAGATTTTATAATGAAACTGAGGAAGGGAAATACTTAAAAGTCTGTTAGTTCTAAAACACCTTTACCCTTTTTGGTGATGCTAAATAGTATAAGTTTACGTGTCTGATACAACATAGGATGATCAGTTATCTAACCTTCCAACCTACATTTAGATATTCTTCGTATTATTTGTAGCATTGCCAAAAATTATGACAGCTGGTTACATCAGTGCAGCTGCACTGACTATCAATTAATCTGTGCCATATCTTATAAAACAGTAACTGTTTTCCTTGCCATTAGTTTTTTTGCAGTGAGTATTCTAGCAATCTCCATGTTGTGGATGAGGCAGCGCTGAAGAATGCCAAGAACCTTTGAAGCAAAGGCTTTTTTTTGTCATTTGGTTACATGTCTGAGAGAGAAGGCATTCACCTACCACATTTGTCTTCCCCTGAGTCTGTCTTCTCTAGTAACAATATGAACTGAGAGGCCGCATGAATGGCAAACACTTTCAATGCCTGTTCCTTGACTCTCATATACTCTCTGATATAAAGTATAACTGTTCTTGAGGTTGTAACCAGTAAAGAAAAGGGAATGACCCTCTGCAGGAGCCAGACTTACACATTTAAGCGAATAGCAGGTACCCATTTCCTTTGGAATAATAACTAATGCATCTTCATTGGGCCCTGATGCTGCCCAAGGTCAGCTCAATTTCACTGTGATAAGCAGGAAACAGAATCAAGCTTGAGACATCCAAATGTGATCCTCGAGAGAAAATTTTGGAGGAAAGAGCTGATGAGGTTAAACTATTTCTTCTTTTAGAGGCTACCTGCAAAACTCATTTCCACAACCAGAAGCAGTCAACCTCCCACACATTTCTTGAAAGGCTGGCACAATCCCTGGTGTTCTCTGAGGCACTGCTTGAACTGGGTTTTTTATCTGTCCTCATTTTGGATGGTGTTATCCAACGTGATGTACTGAGTAAGAGAAACTTCTTTGGTGTGCTGCAGCACACAATTTCAGTGTATGGAAAGCTCTTTCTCAAAGTCCTGTTGGCAGTTGCTTGGCAGCACTCCTGCGCAAATGAGTTTCTGCTCAGTGCTACCTGCTGGTTCTCAGAGCAGCAGCAATTATTAAGTGCTGCTGTTTGGATGAAGGAATCGTCAAGTGGTACCTCCTTGTGCCCAAATAATTATTAGTAATGTGATCAAAATTATAATATTTTGCAATTCTGCGGCACTTTTTTTATCAAGGAGCTACAATATTTTGCAGACAGTACCTTACAGTGCCTCACAGTGTTCCTGTGAGGCAGGTGAACCTTTTTATAATTTTCCTAAGTAGGTAATCCTGGGCCTTGCCAAGGTTGAATAGATTATTCACTGGTTTACACTGAGTTAATCTCTCTGTCCAAAATGAGTCAGAAGATTTATTTCATCCTCTTCAAGGTCTCTCAATTTGGAGTTCCAGAATGTGGTTTTTTCCTAATCTTAAGGAGCCTTTTGGTGGTGTGGGTGTGCTCTTTTTTTCTCTTCGAAGTGGTTAGTGTGGGAAGAGTGGGATTGTAGCAATAGTTGGTTTGTATCCAGACCAACCTTAATGTTGCCACTTCAGTTTTAAGAAAATTAAATCCTGCTTATTTAAAAAAAAAAAAAAATCCAAAAATAATACACTACTTTACTATACTAGAAGTAATCTTTTCAAAACCAGCACTCCACATATGTCATAAAAGAGATTTCTTTATGCTTCCAGTAGACAGATACATTACTTCCCTGGGGAAATTAAGACAAGCAAAACCTTCCTTTTGATTTCGTTGAGGTCACCTCATATTCTTCCTGAGAATGACAGGTTCATCATTTTTTCCAGTGACAAATATGATTACTAAGTTCCTGTTCTTCCGTCAGTGTTCTGCAGTCTAGCTCCCATGAAGTATAATGGGATGAGCTGTTATTTATCATGAAGGCAAATGATTTAGTTGTGCTCTTTTAAGGATTTTTGTCTTCAAAATAAGTCCTGTGACAGCCTCACTCCAAGAAAGCTTCACAGTTCATGCCTTTGCAAGTCATAGGTGTGATATTGCAAGCACCTGTGCTTGGTGTAGCAGTTCCCTTTGAGGTGATCCTGCTGAAAAAATGTTTGCTTAAAACATGGTGGAAATTATCTTGCCTTTCTAGTGCAGGAAAACAGCTTTCAAAGCCTTTTTTTTTTTTTTTTTGCTTTAAAAACTTTAAAAGAGTTAGTCATCAGACTTCAAAAAACATTTTCTGATTTAATACACCATGGGTAGCGATATTAAAAGGGTCCAGTTTTGTGAGTAGGCTTGGACAGCTCCCTCATTAAACCAGTGGCATCTGTTTGTTCTTCAGTCCTGAATGTAGACAGCGCTTACTATAACTTATTATAAAATTTCCCATCCTCACTGACTAAGTAGGAGATAAAAGCAATATTATACCTCTCCTAACAGTCCCATGAAAATGGAGCATGGTTTGAGCCCTGGTCAGTTGCTCTACATACACAGGGTTAAAAGTACAGCTTGCCCTGTCAGCAACCAGGAGACACAAGGAAGTTTTTGTGGTTTACACTCAAGTTCAAACTAAGCCTTCCCAGATTCTTTCCAAGTTAAACAACATCCAGGGAAGAGTTCAGGATTCTGGTTTTTTGCTCTTCAGTGATCAGTAGAGAAGACCACAGCCTGTGGCTGCTTATGGCAGAAGGCAAACCCAAAAGTTTGAAAAATTGCTCTCTCTGGTAGTTGTCTTTTCTCTGAGAATTTATTTGAAGTTCTTCTTCAGTCTATACTAGGCAAACCTTGAAAGAGATAGTTTATTGGCAAAGTCTCATTTTAGCGATTTAAATTATAGCCTAGCTTAAGCAGCTGACTGTAGTTCCTACTCATTAACTTTCTACATGGGTCTTCAGTTTGCTTTATTGTTAAACACTTATTTTTGTATGCAAAATGTAAAATACAACTACTCACATGTTTGTCCGAATCAGTGGCAGAATTAAAGTTCAAATGTGCATCAGTTTGTATGAGTGGGGTCCAAGAAGAACTTTTGCCATCATTTCATCTTTAATTCTACCATTTTGAGCAAGTTAGAGGTGATGGCTTTGCAAACTGCTCCACATCGATGATCCTTGCACTGAGCAATTTTTAGGTTTCCTGTCCCCTGGTACTTGCACTTATATCTTGTGTTCCTGCAAGTTTATTCCTCTTAATTAATGCTTCCTCCTGATTCCTTGCTGACACTCTACCCTGTCACTGAAGAGTGACTTTCTGTGTGTATATGATACCAGCACCTTGGATCACTGCTCAATGAAGTGATTATTCATGCAGATAATATATGAATAGACATTTTAATAATATAGTAATTTTTAAGTAAATGAGGACTTAATACACTGTGGAAATTGCTTGAGAACTTTCAATTTCTGTTTAAATTAGAAAACTCTAATAAATTAGATAACTCTAAAGTGTATCTTATTTGAGTGAAGGACATTCCAAAACGTTTAAGAATTTCAGAGGTGTAAGGGACCTTATTTTAGTATCTACCAGTGACATTGAAGCTTCTTCTATTTAATAAGGATGGGCAGGAATCTGGGCAGCAAGCAGCAAAGAAAGAGGGAAATCATAAATGTAGAGTGAAAACTTGTCGCTACCTTTTTCCTTCCAAGAGCAAAGTGGGAATCAAGAAGCTGAATAACTGTCTGGTTTCTCATCTGAGAACTACTTGTCTGCAAGCTCATAGTGATGCACCAGATTCTTAGTAATCCTATAAATTTTTTCTTAACATTTTGGAAGGACCACAGGCTATCAGCACCTGTAGCTGGGATGTCAGTCTCTCAACATCCCAGATTACACTTTTTCAACAAGAAATCATTGTTACGGAGTGGTCGCAGCTCAACAGCTTTTGAGTTTTAATTTTTCGTCTACTGTGAACACTACAGACAGAAATTCTAGGATGGATTCATTAGTGCATTGTCACGAGATAACACAGCACGCTCTTCTGATCTCGTCTGTCCTGTCTCTGCTCCTGCTGAGCTTGGAAGCACTGTCCCCTTGACCTCAGTGGTGCACGGCAAGGCTGGCTTTGGTGACAGTGGGGTGGCCATGCACCCACTGCTTGTCACCAGAGACCACCTCCATGGGCATGGCCTCGACAGCTCTGGTAACCCAGTAGCTCTGTGGTTATGAAACATCCCCTTCATGAAGGCAGAACTCAGTTGCAGATGTAATGCCCTGAACTGCTGCACTTTTTTTTTTTTTTTTTTTTTACCCCAGAGAAACTTGCTACAACTTCATCATTACAAGCCATTAAAATTGTGCTTCATCTGCACTAAGACAGTAACAGCAAATTAACAATCATTCGATGTAAGAATAAATGTCATGTTTGCTTCCAGTTGCTTAACAGTGCTGTAAACTAAAAGGATTTTACAAGTCCCAAAAAAGTAGAGCTTTACTTTTTTGTTTGCCAAGCAGCACTATAATGCCATAGAGTGTGCTTCAGGGAAATAACCCAAGAGGAGATGAATGGCACCTAATAAGCCTTTGACAAAACAAGTGGAAAAATGAATATGGAAAAATCCTATGTATATCTTGAAATTTGATGAAGTGACTATGGCATTATAGATCCATGACTTGATAATCCAACCTTGTTTGCATAAAAATGCTGTGGCATGTCACCTGTGGGAAAAGTTTGCGATTAAAAGCCAAATTTCACCATCTCTTTTTGTCACTGATACATGCGGGATTTTTTGACTTAACCCTAATGTTTATATTTTGGTCTAGTCCTGCTTTGAGATAATTAAAAACACTACTAAATTATGTATTACTAGTTTCAGGGGCAGGCTATGAGCCATAGCATTAAACTTCTAAAATGCTTTATCAGTAGATTATTCAATTAAGGCTATGCAAAAGACATTGCAAGATTCTGGATGTTCTTATCCTTTGATTTTCTTTTTAAAAGCATCATTAAAAGAGAAGTTTTCACTTCAAAGTAGGGCATCCTAATCTGTTATCTATCAGATAGTAATTTTTGATGAGGTGTTTGGAGTCTGAGACAGTATACTATGCTGAAAAATAATCGATTTTACAAAAGCATATATTTAAAACTGTTGGATTAACAAGTCATTCTAAACAAGCTTTTATGCTTGAAATACTCTACTTTGCTTTCCATTTTTCTTTTATCTGCTTTCTTTGCTCTTCCCCTTGGAGGCAGTGAAAGTGGTCGGAGCACTCCAAGCTTATCCATGTACTCTGACAGCAAATCTTCACCTTCTGTCTATCAGCAGGCTCCTAGGCATTTCCATATTCCAGGTAGGCATTAACTGCTTAGCTTTTGATCTTCAATTTCTGGCACCTTTTTATTCTCTTCTGAATGTAATTTTTTTTTTTTTGACACTGATTTGTGAATTTCAAAGTGCAGAAAGAGAAAATGTCCATTAAGTGAATATCTGTTGTTAAACATCATCTCAAAAATAAAAGAGATCTGTGTGCTCATGTACCTATGTGGTAAAAAAAAAAATTGCTTTACAGAAGGCACAGAATGAAAAATGTTACCAAGAGTACAAAGTTACAGTGGCGCTGGGTTAGTGGCTAAACTAGATGATCTTAGAGGTCTTTTTCAGCCTTAATGATTCTAAGATCCTATGATTTATAGTGCCATAACTGCATAGATGTATTGAATTTGTGTGCAAGAGGAATGACTGAAGGGTTTTTTGTTGTTTGTTTTTTCTTATCAGTCTGTTCCCTAATTTTAAGTAATATTAACATAAGCTTTAAAAGAAGCTGGAAGACTTGAGAACTGCAAAAGGCTCATTGTGGCTGTCTTTGTATATGTACTCTGCTGTTTTCAAGTTCAGTCAATAAGCACATTAAACTTATATCCACACTGTTTAGCTTTTTGACTGCTAAACATCTCTACCTCCTACTGTAATAGTTTGTTTATTCACATTTAGCTTCTGTGGTTAATGTTTCTGTAAACAGACCACAATGAGGAATTGTATCTGCTCAGGTTCATAGTACAGAGTGAGTCTGATGTCTGTAGAATGTGATATGGGAACCCTAGACTGTGGCTCTGAGGGGTTCCAGAAAATTCCCCAAAAGCCAAGTCAGCTATACAATTCAAAGTAAAGACAAATTACAGGATTTCCTGAAAGAATAGTTTGTATTTCCAGTATAAATATTAATAATCTCAACATGTACATTTTATCTGTAAATAATGGAGAAAATCCTTTTTCAGATGTGACAGTTGTAGTAGTCTGTTGTACTCCAAATATTAATTTTAAATACTGGCCAGTATGCCAGTTTCTTTTTGCTGTCTATGAGGTATGTACTGGTAGTGCAGATGAAACCACCTACATATCACCAAATAGGTGCCACTCAAGTTGTCTTAGAACATTTTGAGGGACTTGGGGGGGTGATGTTGCGTAGGTAGGTATAAAGGTTTTCAGCATATGATGGATAAAGTTCCATTCTCTTTTAATAACTGGTGAATGGCAAACTACTGAATGAATGTATAGTCTTTGCTGAAGTTTTTGCATTGTTATTGTTGCTGAGAGGAGGCAAGAGCAGTGTGGTCTGAACTGCTTGCTTCCTCTTTCATTCTTTCCTTTCTCTCTCCTCTTCCTCAGACACTGGCGCAAAAGATAACATCTATAGGAAACCTCCTATCTACAAACAGCATGGTACAGTCTGCTTTTCTCTGTTGCAGTTTTATTTGTGTCTCTTTACAAAAAAAAATGTGTATTGTCTTCCGAATTCATTTGCTGTAGTCCTTGCATTTCATTTAGTCCCTATAACCTCAAATAGAAAAGTAGAAAAAGTAACATGAAATTTAATAAGCATTTTGTATAACATGATGTCCAAGGGTACAGTAAGTTCTCCTAAACTGGGATACTGGTGTTCTCATATGTTGTGATGATTCAGAGCTGATAAGAAGTGTCACATAAACTGCTGTGCTACACCCTGACTGCTGTCCCACGCCCTGTTTGCCCTCTCCTGCCCTTCTGTGCCTGCTCCTCGGTATAAATCATGAGATGTAACTTCTCAGGCTGAGCTAAAAAAAAGACAGACAACAAAAAAAGTTGATTATTGTAATGGTATTTGGAAAAATCGTGAACAAATGCAAAGTAACAGTCATCTAGTGTAAGTCAGCATAGTTTCATTCATTTACAGAAGCTGATGATAGGACTCTCATATCCTGTATCCTGGCTGTGTGATTAAATTTTAGAGATACTTTTGGTTTGCAAAGAGGATTCTAAGTAACAGCTTTATATTTGCAGGCTGGGCATTTTTATATCAGTTTGCTGTCTGTCGAAGTCTGGATTATGTCAGTTTTGCACTGCTGTATGGAGTTGTCCTTGTAATCACTGAAGTGAGCAGAGAATTAAACTAGCAAGTCAGCAATCTCAATAGGTTAATAAGAACATACATTTTAAACTTTATTTTCTGGATTATAGATGTTCTGAAAGATGGTGTTAGAAATACTTTTTTTTTTCCTAACAGAGGGGAAAACAAAAAAAAAACCCCAAAAGCCATAAAATCCAGAAACAACAACAACAAAAATCAGTAAACTTTCCTTCCAATTAAAAGAACATAAATGAAATTCAAATTTTAAAAGATTTATCTTTTGTTCTGGAAGAACTCCCAGCTAAAGTATGAACACATAAGCAACTGATGATTCAGCTCCTCTAGCTGATGGGACACTGAACTAATTCATGCTGAAAAGGAGCCAGAGAACATTCCTTTGTTGAAGACACCAAGTTTGAACAAACAAGCACAAAAATGTTCTTTAAAACAAGAAGTGCAAGAAGCTCTTCCAAAACATTTGGCTTTAAAAGGCTTAAGTTACATCAGCACCCAACAGATTTGCTGTAGCTACAGCTTCTGTGTTTCTATTATAAACAACCAACTTCAGAATGAAGAAAAGGTGGTGGGAAAATGGGCCATGCAAGAGATCAGGCTCCGAGCTGGGGTTGGAAAGTGAAGAGTGTAAGGAGCCTGCATGGCTCTGTGTGTGCATGTGTTTTAAAAATACTTGAGCATCATTCAAAGTTACTTAAATGTTTTGAAATTGCATTGGGATTCATGGCAGAACCAAATATCCCTTGTAGTGGTGAAACTAATGCTCAGTACAGATGAAATTCAGGGCACTTGGATTTATCTGCCAGCAGTGAGTTATATGAAGCCTTCTCAGGAACTTGGGAGGGGCTGGCCTTCATGGCCCTCACTGATTTTGGTTGTAAATCCTCTGCATCTCTTTGGAGTCAGATGCTCTCAAGATCTAGTGGAACTTTAGAAATTTCTGAACAGAAATCTTGAATCAAGCATGGGGTTTTTTTTTTCCTTTGAAATCATCAGTTGTCTTGAAACAAAAATAAAATTTCAAAAAATGCATCAGATCCTCTGTAGGGATTTCTGATTTAATGAGAGCATGCACATAACCTGGAATAACCTGTTGACTCACAGTTTAGGGTGTGCTTCCAAGATACCTGTGAACCAGGGTTAGGTCCTTCTTGCAATGTAGGGACTTTATTCATCATCTGGCATATTTGAATATTCCTTCATATTTACTCCTCAGAGAAGCAGCTTGCCATCTTGGGAAAATATCCTTATCAGGATGCTATGAGATAACTGTGAAAATCTTGTGTTTTTTTCATAATGCTGTTCATATTTTCTAACCCAGCTTTCTTTTCTTTTTTTTTTTTTTTTTTTTTTTTTTTTTCCCACTAAATTGAAGGTGGGGGGAAGCAGCCAAGCCCTCTACAGCTCCAGATTTTCACCTCTAACCTACAGATATTTTCCTTATGGCAATTTGTCATTTTTTAACTACCACCTCCTCAGCGAAAGCAGTTAAGGTCTGGATGTGAGCCGTGTGATGGCATCAGAAATTGCATCAGAATAACACTAAAATGCTTTTGGTGATGGCCTTTTGACTGTGTTGTTTAGATGCAGGGCAGATCCTCTGCAGGCACGGTGGCTGAGGAACTGGAGAGGGCAGGGTTTTTCCCATCTTGCTGGGAGTTTTGCAGCACTTCTAATGGTGCAATTTAATCTCCTCTCCATCTCTGTCTCTGAGAATCTCATCTGAGCCTTAACTTTTGTATTATCATACTATTTCTCATAATAATAATTACGTTTTCTGTCTGCATTGCATTGCACAGGGCCATTTTTCTCAGGCATTGCAGACAATCTCCTTGTAACATTCTTTTCTCACGGGCTTAAAGTTAATGATGTGTCCTTTCATTATTCCAGTTTTGCAGCATTAAGACTCTCCCCAAACTACCCAGAGAGATACAAAGGCAAGCAGGGCTCAAATTTTAAGAACTTACCTGAAACTGTGTGAAATTTGGCACAAAACATTCTGTAAGATTCTGTAAGAATCTGTAAGATTCTGTACGTTCTGTAAGTTCTGTAAGTGTAACTCGGCGTCTGGAACAATACCCTGGGAAATAAAAGACATTTGAGGGTTGGGAGCTATCTAATGAAGAGCTTTTAGGTTTTCAGTTTTCTTTTCAGCAAGTTGGAAAGTTACAAGGAAATAATCCAATGGTAAAGCATCAGCAACTTTTTTTTTTTTTTTTGGGAAACACTCTTTAAGAGGCCAGTATGGGCAGAAGAGGAAAATACAGTCATAAAAATTGGTTTGTCAAGAATTTTGAATTTTAGAGTCTGACACAATCTCTCTTGTAGATTTTATAAAGAGTCAATGCCAAGTTTGTTCATAATCTTTACCATGATTGTCTGCCCTCTTTGGGAACCCAGGAGATCCAGGTGTGCTGACTACAAAATATCTGTGTGACTACTTGTATTTTCATGCTCATTGTAACACAGAAGGGGGAGATGGCTTCCCTTTGAGTGGTAGCCATAGAAATTTGTCCCGAAGTTATGACGTACAATTCTTTTTGCCACCAAAAGTAGTTTCTTCCTGAAAATCCAGGCTCAAAATCCATCAGGAATAGATTCTCTAAATTCACTGTATACATGAAGGATGAGTATTACTATAACAATTTCAAAATTATTTTATTAATTCTGTGAAACCATAGCTCTACACATCAAATTTTCTGTCAAACACTTTTTTTAAAAAAAAAATTGATTTTGTCCCCCTCTTAAAAATATTTGGAACATAACTACAATCAAACCAGAAGACAAAAAATAAGATGCGTTCTGTTCAAATGTTTAAAATTAATTTAAATTAATTAATTTAACAGCAGCAAGACGATCAGAAGGGGAGGATGGAAGCTTGGATCAGGACAATAAGAAGGTAATGATCAGAAAGAACAAAAAGAAGTATTGATCATTCTTGAAGTAAGTGTCTTTTAAAACACATTCGTACGTAAATATATTCTTTTGAATAATTGAAATAATCATTACTACTTTTAGGTCTTTCCAAAAAGACATAGAAAAGCTTAATCTCTCACCCAAAGGGTTTAGAATATACATTCCATAGTAAAGAGAAGTAGGGATGTTGAGATTAAGAGCAATAAACTCATGGATTTTCATTCAGTCTCAATATATTGGTGATTTAGCTCATCCTGTAGACTTAGGGTGCGTATTAACTTAGAAGAAAAATGTCAAGAGCAGATTAATTATGAGAAAATGACATAGGGCATCTTCTAAAGTGGGGCACAGTGGGCAGCTTCATGAACAGAGAAACTATCCTCAGCCCAGCTAAAAATTAAAGGTTTCTGGTAGCTGTGATGTCTGAGTTATCATACAGTCAGCTTTTGTAATTTGATGATGGATGGTACGAGCTGCAGTGAGCATAAACAGACAAGCGGTTCACAAGGCATCTGAGACAGCTGAGATGGGAGAGCTGCCTTCAGGTGTTAAATCCTGTATCTTGTAACAGGCTTTTCCTCTCTGCAGCTAAAGACCAGTTGGCTCATCCTGAAAGGGGATGTGGACACCAGAACCAATTCCCCGGACTCGGACACGCGGTCGCTGTCCCTCACTGCCGGGAGCGAGCGGGCGCAGGAGGGCGGCACCGCCGGCTACTCCCGTGAGTGCTGCTGCGGCCGGGGACACAGGGCTGCCTTTGTGCCTTTGTGCTTCATCCCTGCCACAATCACACCCGGTGTGTTCTGCCATGGCTTGTGAGCGTTCAGTGCCTCCAGACTTTGATGATGGAACTGTTTATAGTTTCATATTAGTGAAAGAAACAGCATTGCCTGTGTACAGGAACTGTTGTCTCTTTGGAGAGCAGCAATTCCTTACCACAAAAACCCACTCCTTGTAAAAGTGCCCATCTATTATATGATGCCTATTTTCAGTAGAAAGGATGGCAATATCAAGCAGATTTTTCATTTGTGCTAATTAGTCCTTGACACAAACTATATACTTTGAATATGGATGGAGCCATTTATTTTTCATGATACTCATAAATATTTCGTTGCTCCAGAGATGAACTTAGGCCTTTTTTTTTGGTTGGTTGGTTGGTTGGTTTTGGTTGTGGGCGTTTTTTTGTGGGTTTTTTGTGGGTTTTTTTGTCACAGAAATATTCCAGGTGGGAAAGGGAATAATTTGTAACCGAGTGCTGGCCTGGAGACCATACGCCTGTGCTAGCTGTCAGTACCAAAAGCACATTCTACACATTTCCTATTACACATTTCAGCAAGTCAGAAGCATCAGTATTGGGCCTGAATTTTACTTTCACGTTACCTACATGACAAAAAATAAGTTTAATGAATTTTAAGAGATAACTGGGACATTCCTCTCCCTGCCTCCTCCACTTTACACCATGCAGCAGTAGCAGGTCATCCAGGGTAAACAAGCTGGGGAAACAGTTTTTCAAAAGAATGCACCCAATGCAAGGCATGTCTGGCAGCAGGGTTAGGATGTCAGTCTTGTGGGCACTTTGGTTATGTGATAGTTGGCTCCATCAACTTATATTAAGGAAATTATGGCTTAGCTACACAAGGAAGAGGGAAAACAGATGGAGTCTGGATGCTACAAGGCTGTAACAAGATAAAGAAGAAAAGTTATTTTAGATCATTAGTCTTACCAGTTTAGCTTAAAGGGATTTGATAACTTAATCCTCACAAAAAATCACAAATGTGCACAAGGTGTATTGCAGGATTCCTTGTGCAGGGGAAACCAAGTCTGGGCATCTCACACACTTAACATCTGTAAATCATTGCCCAGGAATGAACACCTAAACCTTTCATTGTCATACACACCTGGGGTATGTCTGGAAGCTTTATGGAGTAGATCTGATGCTCTTTTACACATGTTTTGAGAGACAGACCTTAAGTGCAGATTTTAAGCAGAGAGAAGTACATAGCACACCAAGAAGTGTTATGCAGAAACAACATATGGTGCTCATTTTTTCCCCTGAGAATGTTGCTATACCTGTCACTCTGCTATACTAGCATTTCTTTCATAATTTTTGTTATCTTGGGAATGTGGAACTATTAAAACTAAAAATGCAATAGATAATTCACGCCTCTGTGTCAGGGTCAATATCACATTTGTGCCAATATAGGTTCTGTAGTTCAATTTCCATTGCTTTTTATCAGCATTCCTCTGTCCCTCATGAAAGTTGACCCCATTACCCAATTAGCAGCCACACAGAAATGACATTGAGGAAGTTTTATCTTCCTGAAACTTACACTTTTCCTTTCTTTATCCTTTTATTCACTTACCTGACTATTCTAATACCTGTGGACATGCTAAGTAATTCCTTCTCTATTCAGCGTTTCCCTATTCAGTTCTGAATATTCATAGTCTGTCATATGCCCCCCGCTGGCCACAGAAGAGTAGCATCTCTACCTCTTGCACTTGTCTTTGAGAACTCTGGCTTTCAGCCTCATTCCTGTGGCACAGTCAGTGACTATCAGAGAAAATAAACCTGTTAGGTATAGGTTTGATGCCAAGTGGTTCATGCAGAGTAGAGGGTGTTAGCAGGCTGTGAATGGTGATGTTTCCAGATATACTGAGCAAAAAGGCCTGCATTTTTCTGTCCAGCCTCTGAGCAAACCAGAGAAGGGTTGTTTTGCTCTAGAAGACATTTTGCCATGTTACACTACTTAAATGCCCAGAAGAACACAACTAACACAGGACATCAGTGTGAGGCTTGTGCAATCAAGAGGCAAGAGTGGAGCTTGTATCTCCTTACATCCACCTGTGAAAATGGGTCTTATTTCTGTATCTGTAGATGTGTAATAGTTAATAATTTACCATAATTCATGATTTTAAGTGTTGTGTAGTTAGGAAAGCAGACATCTAGAAAGGCATGTAACCCTTGCCGTTCATGTGTCCATGATGTGCTGAGAGGCAGCTTCAGGCTGGAGTGAAAGTCGTTCTGGACAAAGCAGGAGCCGTGTCCCTGCGGAGGGTAGCTGCTGTTCAGATAGTGTCTGATTAAAGAAGAGAGTTGCTGGACTCAGCGGGTGTCGGTGCTGCGTTCGGGGCCGTTCCGGCTCCGTTCCGCGCTCCGCTGCTGCCCGGCGGCCGCGCGGTGTCGCCGCAGCCCGGGAGCGGCTCAGCCCGGCAGCTCCGGGGCAGCGCCGGGCCAGCTCCGGGTCAGCGCCGGGCCAGCGCCGGGCCAGCGCCGGGCCAGCTCCGAGGCAGCTCCCAGGCAGCTCCGGGGCAGCGCCGGGCCAGCTCCGGGTCAGCTCTGGGTCAGCTCCGCGCCCGGCTGGGGTCGGCTGCAGACGTGTCTGTACCTTGGGGCGTCGTTCCTGTGTTATTTAGCGGCAGAACAGAACTCACTCCCCAATCTCCTGTGTTGCCCGAAGGCCAAGAGATTGATCACACTGATGTCTAACATAGCTTTTTCCAGGCAGGAGCAGAGGTGACAGCTTTGTTGCAGGTACAGGTACTCTGTCACACAGGTATTCTACTCTTTGCTCTCTGGTGGCACTGCCATTCACATAACAGGCAATTATAAGTTTTTTGTTTAGTTATTTTTTGCTCTCTAAAATATAAAAGTTGTAGTTGCCCTTCTTTAATGGTAGGAGGTATTTGGCATGCAATTCAATATGAGTTTATTACTCCCTGTTTAAGTACATTAAGTGCTTTGAATTTTTTTTTTTCCATCATGGCAGTGATTCACTGGCCTGCCCTTATTCCATTAGCTTTTCATCCTTGCTCAGTACTTTCTGTTCCATGGCTCCTGCAGTGCTCGAGCCCTACCTGGGTTGTCTTTCACCTTTGCTGAGTGCTGAGTACTGACACAGTGCAACTCCCAGTGATCCCATTTCTTCTTTCCTTGTTCTCTTTTTATTTGGATAGCTGGAGAAACTTTTGCTATTTGTTTTAGTATCATTTTCAGTGTTTAACTCAGCTTGACTTCTGGCAGTTTTCAGTTTATCTCAGCACATTTTGAGCTCTCTGCTGATCCATCTTTTGTTTTTTCTTTCGGTGTGCTTATTCCTAATAATCTCCTTAGGGTACTTATTAATCCAGTGGGGTCTGGATTCCCTTCCTGCATTCCTCTTTGGACACAGACTGCTAACAATTTTGACAGAAAGAAGTATTGTACATTCAGTTCTTTGAGCTATCTGACTTCTGTAACAGTTTGCATCAGTTTTACATAATTTCCTGTACTGGAGTCAGGAATGTTTATTACACACATGTTTGTTTTTCTACTGTTTAACTTTTAAACTTTCTTATTAGAGTCTTAATACTAAAATTAAGGCATTTCAGTTGTCTCATAATGACCACACACCGTTTCATCATTGTGTTACATAATTTATTCATGGTAACACTAGTTTGCGAGTTTTCTCCATCTTAAAACTTTCTTTCACTTGGGTGTATATACTATGGCTGATTTATTTTATCCACTTCTATATCTTCATTTTTGCTTTTTTCCAAGAGGAGTTTTACAGAAAGAAAAAAAAGTTTTTATTTTAAGTGTTGGGGGTATCAACCCATCTGTTTTAAGAAACAAAACCCTAACCCAGAACTCATGTAGCATGTTCAGAAGTGATGATCTAAATCCCTTTAATCCCAATTTCAAGTCATGATTTAACACCAAGTTGGAAGGCAGAGATTTCACAATCTCAAATCACAAGCTATGCATCACATAGGTTTATGAGGCTTCCATAACTTAAGCTCCACAACTCCCTCCACATTGTGCCCCTGGCATGCTGCTGTTTCTAGATATCGTTACACATATTCATGTGCATGAAATACAGAGGAAAGCTGAGCATACATCAGTTATATTGCATCTCTTTGATAGAATATTTGCATGTCTTTACAGGATTTCCATATTCCAAGTCTGCTTCTCTGCCTGGCTATGGAAAGAATGGCTTACATCAGGTAGGTGCACATTTAAACACATTCTCCAGGAAATAAGGTCTCATAAATAGACAGCTCAGTAACTGGTTGAAAATCTACACAATGATAACACTTCAAAGGTGTTTTGGCTGCCAGCTCTGTCTGACAGATTCATTCCCTATGTGGGTTACAGTTTGTCTCTCTGCAAGAGTAAGACTGACTGAGGCTTCTCCTTTTAATTGTGTGCATCATGAGCATTGGGAATCTTGATTCTCCTCCCAAAATAAACGAAGATCTAAGATGTACAGGCTGCACATATTAATCATAGGATAGCTTGAATTAATGATAGAGACAGGCCTATAATTAGGCAACTAATGATCTTAGAGCAAAGGTGGAACATCCCACATCTATTGCATTCCTTGAACCTTCTGTTTACTAGAGTATGAGTGTGTGTCTGTGTGTGGTGTGTGTATTCACACACAGCCACTGTACTTTTAAGGCAGGGAGGGATCAATGAAGATTGAATGATAAGCAGCAGTCTAGAAAGAAAATTGTCTAACAAAATTATGATCAGAAGAGACTAGGAATTCTTCTTTTAATCGTTTTTTTGCAACTTTTATTAGTTTTCAATAAAAAGAAAACTTTGACAATATGGCCTCTCTCTCTCAGTTCATGGCTTATACTATTAGGTGAAAAAAATACTATGGTTTATAGTAATGAGCTGTCAATACACAAATGCATGTCCACCTTCCTTTTGAAGAATTGGTTTGTGTCCAAATGGCATGGAGAGGACCTCGTTCAAATTCCCTTCTTCCTCCAGAGGAAGATGTGAAACCTGCAAAAGCACATGAGGAGGATTGAACTTCTCCAGTGACAAGAGTAAAACTGAGAGTCGTTTGGAAGGAACTACAAGAAAGAAATTATCAAAGAGGAGCTAAATGGATTTTTTGGTAGCTGCTGAAATGTCCATCGCTTTGAGCTAATATTACAGGACTAATTATGCCATTGTTGTTTCAATACCTGGTTTCTTGAATTCTTCTCTGAAGAAAGGAATGACACTAAGGTTTTATTGAATAATATTTAGGAATTTAAAAGGGTCCGTATAAAACTAATCCCACCTATGATTCAAGAGAGGTTTTACTGACATTTCAGAATAGGTGTTGCCAGTAACCTGAAGCGAGCAAGACACTGACTTGTGGCCAGCCACAGCACTGGTGAGGCACCAAAACCATCCCAAGGCTTCCCAGAGCCGAGGCCAAAGAGCTCAGGACGCCTTGCAATGTGATGGGAAAGCAGCAGATGGCAGCATCAGTCCCATAGAAAGAATCCCAAACCTGTATAAGAGTTGAAAAGGTTGCTCATGGTCAAATCCTTGAGGCCAAAATTCCTCTCAGAGTGGATGTCTTCTGTTTGGATTGTAGGCTCATACCAGCTTTTGTGGTTATTTTTAGTCAGCCATCATAGTGTTGCATAAAGAAAACCCCAAAAGCAAACAACAAGGAGCCTTGCAGGTTATTGTGGGCATGGCTGTGCACACCGTTGATACCCTAGCTGGCAAAAATGAGACATGGAAAATAAAACATGTAACAGTGCTTTTCTGATTTCCTGTACTGTTTTCCATCGTAGCATTTGTCAGCAAAGGAAGAAGACAGTGGTTCAAACAAAGCATGTACATGTCACATGTAAAGTTCTCTCTGTTCAGTGGCACCAGCAGTGTGAAGCAGAAGGAGAAAAGTTGCAGTGCAGCAGAAGTCATTTGTGATGATGGCAGTAACACATCAGCATCACATAAAAGTGACAGTTTCAGTGTTACCTTGCTTACTTGAGCAATTAGGTCAAATTTGAATGAGACTTACTTCTCTTTCTCTCATGCAAGGATCTGTATTTTGGTTCTATGTCTTTCTTTTTCTCTCAATAACGTTCAGAGTGGGGTTTTTGCTTATTTTGCTGCAACATTGCTTCTTTCTTTCTTTCTCTGTCAGCCTGAAACAATGGGCCAATATGAAACAGACCAGGACGCAAGCTGGGGGCTGAAAGGTACTTTTTTTTTTACAATTTCATTTCCACTCCCATTGTATTTTCACCTTTGAGGATTTTAATTAACATATTCCCATAAATGTTACTATTCTGAGCTGTTCCTGTAGTTCACATAATAATGAGTAGCCAGAAACACAGCTCAGTATCATGTTTATCACATGTTTATTCTTTTTTCTTGGCCCAGCCTAAAGGCCTGACAGAAATCTTGCATCATAGGGTGGTGCAACCAGGCTGAGTCAATAGCAGGATCCGTGATATGTGGCGACAGCCTTGTGGTGTTGGTCTCATATCAAAGACAGGAGGAAATTTAAGATAATCATTCCTTCCAGTCTAGTTGGAAAAAGTCCATTGTGCATCTTGGTTGTGCTACAGTGTGGTTAAATTGTGCAGAGTTCAAAAAGCAGAATTTATTTGCAGTATTTTCTTTTATTGTCGTTTTAAGTGGACTGTGCACTTAATATGGAACCTGGGTTGGAATTTTCCAAAGAGCTGAAAAATTTTATATCCAAGACACTTTAATTCACTTTAAAAATCTTGCTCTAATGCTTCACTTCATGATTCTGTGTTGATAAAAAATTTTGTCTCTGTTTGACTGGGTTAAAGTACAGGTTTGGAAAAGTAGACTCAATCTCAGCTTTTTAATTTCAGACCATAAAGATGTCTGTGAAAACATTTTGGCTATCCTGGTAGCATTTAATCACTGTTGTGAATAGATAACATTGAGGTAGTCGTATCATATGTAGTCATACACTGACCTAGCTAGAATTCCCTTGTGCTAGTGTAGATCCAGGAGTCATTGTTACCACATCCCCAAATGATCTTTGCTTCCCTATTGTTATTCCCACTGCAGTCAGCCCAAGTGCAGGGTGTCAGCATCTTGTAATATTGTATTATCTCATATCGTTTTCATGTATGTTTCCAAACTGACATGCCTTTAATAATCCGTATATTTTAACTATTTTCAGTAAAGAACAATAAGGGCAGGAGTTTTGGATGGCAGACTGACTTAACCCTGCACATAAGCCTCCTGTAAAAAGTAATACTCAATTTTGCCAGACATACTCACCGTGTAACCCAATGGCACCGGGAGATGGATTTTCTGTAATAAGCCTTTGATTTCCAGGACAATTGCTTTGGTAATAGACAGTGTTATAGGCATTCAGGATATGGGGGTCAAATTCTTACTATGCATGCAGTTATCCAACAGCAACTGAGAAGAGAGAAATGTACTAGCATTGCACATTTGTGATGTACCTAAATGTTCATTGTGGTGACACCAAAACATGGCTATAAATTCTAAACTGTGAACCTGTTCTCATTCTTTTGCAGAATACAAGGTAAGAAGGGCTTTTCCAACACTGGAAGAACAATCAGATTCAGCACTTCCTAGCAAGGTTACATGGGTTCCTTTCTTTTATTTTATTTTGTTAATTTTTGTCCCAGTGACATATTTGTCAAATCAGGATGCAAGTATGTACCGTTTTTTTAGTAAGTTCCCCACACCACCATTTCCATGCCTCAGAATTGGATTCAGCTGGAGTTCATGTGCTCTTGTCTTTTTAACAGATTTATCCTTATGAAACACTTATTGTAACAAACCGAGTTCGTGTGAAATTGCCTAAGGATGTGGACAGGACCAGGCTGGAGGTAGGAATGATATTTGCTTGACAGTTTTGCAAGCATTTCTCCTGTTTGCTTACTATCCTGGATATCCCTGTGCCTCCGTAATAGCAACAAAGAAGAGAGAAGAGAGGAATAACATTATGGTTTTGTTTGGGTTTTTGTTTTGTTTTGTTTTGTTTTTTTTCCAAAAAAGTCAGTATTCAGGCAATTTAACTAAAAAAATTGCCAAAAAACCTGGCAAAGGTCTGACCAAATGGTGTTTTACAAAGATAGAGGTGGAACCCATCGTTTTTGGATGATTTTACAAGGTATTGGAAGTTCAGGTGGGGAGTGGGAAAACGTGGAGTTTGTTTTCACTTGAATTCATATAAAAAACATCCTCATAGAATAATCTAACTATTACAAAAAGGCTCCATTTATCCTGAAAATACATGGACCTATGTTTGGTCCATTGTCTTATTCAGCCTCTCCTTTGGCTGTGTGATCTGTGGTCACTCTACTACAGCTTTGTTGTACCATCCACATCTCACATAAGGTAGAGAAATACAGATACAATTTATCATAACAGAAAACTGAGTTTACAAAGATCAAATCCTGAAGCTGATGTTCAAGCAAAATTCTCAAGGTTGATTTTTTTAACTGATCAATGACAGGACTGCATAAAGACTCACCTTAACTAACCTATCTTTCTGTGAACTACTATTAAGAAGAAGAGATAAAATAAAAAAATATGTGATAGCAATATTGGACTTTTAGGGAGAATTATGTTTTAATAAATGTGTTTTGAACTTGGTAATATGACAAGAAAAGAAGAAAGAAAAATTACTTTTAAAACAAGAAAACAAGAAAAACTTTGAAGGAGCAGAAAGTTACTATCATAAAAGATCAGTTTTTGAAAACAATTAATTTACCAAATTTGCATACATGTAGTATGTTTTGAAATTGATGTTGTGCTCTTGAATACTTGAATGTGCTTGTCACTTGATTTCCCAACAAGTAGTATTGATTTGATTGTAAGGAAAAGAGAGCCTCAATTATGTGCTGTTTTAAGTGTGGTTTATAGCAAGGCATGATAGCAATCCTGAAAGGCATGATGGGTCTGGAAAAAGGAGCAGGGAGTTGGAGGGACGCTCCTCTGGACATATCCTGTAAAAGATTCTTTCATATATATATACGTACACACGCATGTATGTGTGTGTTAGAGAATAGATTCTTTGTTTAAACACAGCAGACTGGTCTGAATAGCAAATGCAGCTCTAAATTGCTTTTTTAAGACAACATACAGTTTGCTTTGGATGGATCATGCCTGCCCTGGCTGCCATTATCTGTAACTCATCCACCATCCTCAGCTGGGATTGCTGTTTGTTTAACTTTGGAGCTGTTCAGTCTGCCTCACACCAGGTGCAGCACAGGGCCTGTTGGCTCAAGGAGCCCAACCACTTCAAAGATCTCACAGAGGTTTGCAAAAAAGAACAATAAACAAGATCTGCTTCAAACCTGCACCAGAAAAGCGGTGAGGGGACCAGGCCAATCCTGCTGATTGCTGCACTGTGCTAAACACATGTGTCTGCAGGAAGGACTCCTTTGTAGACTGTCTTACATTTAACAGGGATTGGTAGTTTTTTAAACAATTAAATTAGCAGAGTTTTAATAGCACTGCAACTACTGTAAGAACAGAAGCAGTTGCTCATCTACACATTCAAACCATATGCAGGGTTGAGTGACAGGCACAAACCATTGCCTTCCCTGACCCTTCCTTCTGTATTACAGAATTGCTGGAAATAAGTAGCTTTGCATAGAAAAGCAGCTTATCATTATTTGCCTTTTGTGGCAGAAGTAGAAGATAGTAACTTAATTATTGACTTGTGCACTCTGCAGATTTCAGACTTGGGCAGGACCCAGGACTCAGGGAGCCCAGGACTGTGTGGGTTTATAGGTTTGCACAGAAGCAAACGGGGCTTAGAAATGTGGATACAGACAACTGTCTGTTAGCAGAGGGCTAACATATCTTGGTATCTTCAAGCTTTTGAGGACATCACTGGGAATACTGAAAGCATGTATTAAGGTTATATTTCACCCTTTCTTGAGGTCCATTTTGCGCTTGCTAGAGCGTGTGATTCAATGCTTGGGATCTCTAAGAGGCAAGTGCTCTGGATTCCAGCCTGAATTGGTTTCCAGCTGATGATCTCTTTTCATCCTGCACATCCAATGTCACTTGTGAAAGGGCTGGATTTTGTCTACAGAAATGGTAGCAGTGCTAAGTCCATGTATTATACAAACTCTAGAGTGATATATCTAGGAAAATCTCCTAAGAAAAAATCCATGTTCTAATACACCAGTTTTATTCTAATTATTTGTGTGGGCTGAAGCCTCACCTTGGTGTTGCTGCTGCAAATCAGAGCAGGCTCCTGGGTGTGATGGCTGTGCCCAGGGTACAGCTGATGTCAGTGAAGGCAGACCTAGAGTTTCTGTGCTTCATACCAGCTGTCAAAACTGAAAACAGTCTTACTGTGTCTGGTATCAACAGAATCTCTCTCTCACACGTGATGTTTCTGATTTCCTGGTCCACTTAGGAGCAATAAGGTTGACTAAATTTGCATGAGGTCAGTTTGTTTAACAGCTGTCTCACAATTTGGCTTGAGGCAGCCTCCTCTTTGTGAAACAGTTTGTTGTGAACTTTGAATGATCCATCATAGATGTCATGGAAGGGGCACTATTGTTTGTCTATGATGCACTCTTCCAAGAAAAGTCTCCTATATTGAGTGTTCTATCATGAAAAGTGAACTCAAGTCAATGGTATTAGCTCCTGGGGTCAAATTAAGGGAGAATACAACGAAACCTTGGCAAATATTCAAGGACTACAGGAGGGTGGGGGTTTAATGGGTGGTAGTGTTTTTCTAACTTCAGTCCCATTGTGAGTATTTTTTAGATTACACTGTTGTGCAAGAACTTTATTTCAAGGATTATAAAAAATATTTTCCTGTAAAAATGCGTATTTTTCTAAGCCCAAGAGGTATCTAGAGATTAGGAAGGCTCAACTGGTAATAAATGCAAATAATAGTCATACTTTCCTCAAAAGTACGTGTAACTAAGCGTAGAAACACTCAGCATGTTCTTGTTTGCTTGTCTTAACTCAGAAGTACCCAGTTCCTTGTGCTCTTCCAAGGAGGTGTTTGTGCCAACAGTGAACTAATACATGCAGCACTAAGAACTGGTTATAATGAGCAGCCTGCTGATTTTTAAATATGTTACTGGCACATTGGTTTTTGAATAAGTAGCCTGGATCTCACTTTTGTATGAGCTGATTAGAAATGCAAGGAATTTACAGTAGATAAGGATTTGGCCAAGGAATTCTTTTAGGAATTTCTTTCTACCACAGTGCTGTTTATTGTAATGCTAGATGAACAGAGCAGCATTGCCATCAGCTATTCTAACAGGAAATGGTGAGGAACAAGTTCATTCACATAACATTGCAGAGCAACAAAGCAGTAACATGGGGTGGGTTATACAGCCTGGGTGGAGAAGAGGAATTGCACCCTCACCATGTCTGCAGATGGGATGAACTTCAGAGGGACCTGGCCAGGCTGCAGGAATGGTTGGCAGACACTTCACGAAATTCAGGGAAGATAAATCCATGTTCTAGCACTTGTGACCAAGTAAAGCCATTCATCAGAACAAGATGGGGGGAACAGCTCTGAGGAAAGGTTCCTGACGATGCTGATGGAAAACAAGCTGAAAATGAGTCAGCAGCTCACCTTTGTAGTAAAGGAGTTATTGGGCAGAACATACCCTTCCCAGAAGGTGGCACTGGAAAACTGAGAGGCAACAGTCACAAGCTGCAGGAAGGGAAATGAAAATTGGATATAAGGAAGGGTTCCTCACTGGAAGAGTAGTGCAGTGAACGGGTTGCCCAAGAGGCTCTAGAGTCTCTACCCCTCAAGGCGTGCAAAACACATCTGGACAAGGCCTTGAGGAACATGGTCTGTTTCGTCTTTATAATCCTCATGGTCTTTAAAGTTGGGCCTGCTTTGAAGACCTCTGTAAGTCTCTAATTTGCCTAGATTGGTTATTCTGTGAAGATATAGTATAATTACAAAACATGATTATTTGGTGAGTTTGCTGCAGCATCATTTGAAAAAAATATATATATATATTATATATATATATAAAATATATATATAATTTTGTCTATCTTGGAACTTTTTTTTTTTTTTTTTTTTTAATGCAACAGTTAAAATATAAGTGTCCTAGACCAAACTTCCCCATTTTGGACGACTTCAGTCCTGAGTTTTCAGGAGTAACACATCACCTTTGGATGGTACACACTGGCACATTCCTTACCTGCTGCTTCTCAAAAAGGAAGCTGGGCTTAGAGACACTTCCAAATACCTTGAAACCTCTTTTAAGTACTTGAATACCTTTATCATTTGAGTCTTGGGCTCCTAAAAGCATGCACCTGATACTTTTATCTTAGCTTGAATATTGTTCGCCTGTTCTTCAGTCACAACAGTGTGGTTCAGTGCTTGCACATTCAAATTGATAGTTCATGCCCAACTGCACAGATTTATATTTTTTTTTCCTTCTGCAGTTACTTTTATCACAGAGTATAAGATTTCTTTTGTGGTCACAGGCTGGTAGTTTTGAAAGCCAATATAGTTAGGATTTTCCATTTGGAAACCATGTTTTAGTGTTTTCATTTGACTTCCTTATTTTAATGTATCTTGAGTTTTTTAGCTGTTTCTTTTGGATGTCAAAGCTTAAAAGCGTTATCCATTCATGCCTATCAAATGCAGTGAAAGTAAATTATTCCTCTTTTTGTTTGAGCCTGTTCATTCTTTGTTTAGCTGAGACAATTGCTAAGGAAAAAGTACTCTGGAATGTCAAGTAGCAAACTTTCATTTGCCACCTTGTTCTCTTGTAAACAGAAATGAGAGATTTAAACATGGGTGTGGTCTTATTTGAACAGAGCACTCGCTTTAAGTCAAACATGCTTTTCCTCCTGGAACTGCTTGTCTGGATTTGCTTTAGGGATAACATTTTTTCCACTAGTTTTCATTCAACAAACACCCTGGGTTCCAGCCATTTGGGCTTCAACCATTTTAGGACTTGTTTCCAGTAACTGAGCCTGAATTTTTAAGACCCCAAGCTCCTGGATGTCATTCATACAAGTAGCATTGTGTGTCCCACTTCCTCAGATGGGGAAAACGAGAGCAAAACTGGAATGCTGTGTGTTTTGCAGTTTTTAGTTTGGGGCTGGGTGTGAGGTTATGGGCTCACTTCACAATAAAGCTCATAACCTGGGGTGGAAAAGTGCAGGTCACTGACTTCAGTGGAACTACTTCACACTGTTAAACTTGAAAAATACATGTGTGGTGTTTCTCAGTCTAGGCATGTGCTTGTATTGTGATCAGTGATGCATGTTTATATCAGATTTCAAAGCCTTTTACAAAAGCAGACATTATAAAATGAAAATACGCATTAGAATTTATGTGATATGATGTGAAAAGTAATTTCTGTGTGGGTGGAAACAGTGTAGGAGTGAACAGAGATTAGATGTGGAACATTTATATTACAGGTGCACTATAGTCCAAACTAAGGGAAACTGGAAAATCTGCTTTAAGAATAAGATATTTTGTGCCCAAAACAAATGAAATTTTTGAAACTTGTTATCCTCCTTATATTTTCATAATTTATTATGTATTCCAAGTTTTGTTTTTATTTATGAATTATTTTCTTAATTATACAGCATTTTTATCAGCCATCAGCTGGAGGCAATGACTTATGTCAGTGTCAGTAATGAAAAAGCTCATTTGAATGACAGGATGGTGGCACAGATTATCATCAGAGATGTTCTGTGTGTATGCTGTTTAGATAATATATCCATGTACCTGAGAGAAATACTTATATTGTCCCAGCGTTTTGTACCTTTATGGATGACTCAGCTGGGAAAAATACTGACTATACAATGCTCCTGCAGAAGATTTTCTGTGTGCCTTGTGATATTTGCCAGGGGGTTAGATTGGAAGTACCCTGCAGTGGTAGTGCTGAGTGGAATACAGCTTCTCTGTGAGACTTCATGGTACCCTGAAATACTGAACGAGATACAGCCACAGATCCAGGAGCCTTGTAGAGGTGTTTGGGGTGATACGGGCATGGGGAAGGGTCTCAGACTCCTTTCCTCACTGCTTCTATTACACTGCTTTCCCTGGGAACCTTTCTGGGGACCCACATTGCTGTGCAGAGGGGGATCTACAGCTCCTGCCAGGCTTGCCTGCACAAGGACTCTTTGTGTTGCCACTAATTGCCCTTATCTGGGGTAACTGCAGGTGCCTGCTGCCTTATCCTCTGATCAGCAGAACTGCCTTAGTCATCTTCTACCTTTTAAAGTTCATTAGGTGGCAATTCATGCCATTTCTTAACTTTCCCTTCCCAATCACATAATTACTTAATAGTTTCAAATATTTATTGAGCATGAAGCTTAATTAGGCTGTAGATGAGCATAACATTCAATACTCCCTTGGGAATGTGGCACAAGGCTAATTACAGCTTTGTAATTACCCATGCAGCAGGCTTAGAAGAAACCTCTGAAACGCCTGCTGATCCCCAGCAATGCAACAGAAAGAGGGGTGAAGAATGCAAACCTTGTGAAAGCAAAATGAGGATTCCAAAGTCAATAGAAAAAAAATTTCCAGCAAATTTTGATTCGGCATCTGAGAGTTTTATTTGGGCTAACTTTGAGAGGCATGAGAGAAGGGAGTTGAAGGGCAGTGAAGAAAAGAAAACCTGGAGAGGGGAAGAAGCTATTATTTTCTAAGTGTTGAGATACTTCTACAATCCTGAATCTTACTATAGGAAAAGATTGTATCTGAGCAGCAAAGCTTGTGCACCAACTTGAAGAGCTAAGGCTTGGTTATTTACATGAACTCTCACTTACCTGTGAATAAACCTTTCTCAATAAATCCCTGTTTATTTTGAGTGTTTCTCATACTGGAATCTCTGAAGATATTGTAGCTTTTGTTTCTGGATTTTGTGAATCAGAAGTTGGAAGTGTTGCAAGGACTTTGAATAAAAATGAATTGAAGTTGACAGCTACTTAAAATTACGCTCTAGAAAACCGAGTGCAAGTAGTGCCTCAGAAGAGACTGGCTGAAAGAGTCACTACAGATTCAAGCAAAGGCAGTGCAGTGCTCAGCTGTCATTTCCCATGAATACAGCAAAACAGAGAGGAAAAGATAAACAAACGTGGGGGTTTAAATTCCTCTAGGAATTAGGACCTTGATTGTTCTAGTTTTCAACTCGTCACCTGCTGCCATCGACTGAGTTCTTTCATTGGTTCAATATTGACTCATGGGGAAGTAGGATATCCTCTGAGCTTCCTACATCAGCAGGTTTTCATGTGAGGACTCTCATCCAATTACTGACACAGAACAGAGATGCTTGTGAAGCACCCCCTGGTCACCATGTACTGCAGGATGGCTGCAGGGGAATTGCAATTTTATCTTCCTGTGAGTTATTCCTACTAATAGCGTGTTGGTTTTGGTTTGGGTCATTTTCTTCACAGTGGCTGGTATGGGGCTGTATTTTGGACTTGTGCTGAGCACAAGGTTGATAACACAGAGATGTTTTTGTTATTGCTGAGCAGAGCTTACACAGAGCCAAGGCCTTTTCTGCTTTTCACACTCCACTGTGACAGGGGAGTTGGAGGTGAATGGGAGGCTGGGAGGAGACACAGCCAGGACAGGTGACCCAAACTGACAAATGGGATAATCCAGACTGGGTGACATCACGCTCAGTGTATAAGTGGGGGAGTAGAAGGAAGGGGGAACGTTTGGAGTTTTTGTCTTCCTAGGTAACTGCTGTGCATGATGGGCCCTGCTGTCCTAGGGTTGGATGAGCACCTGCCTGCCCATGGGAAGCAGTGAATTAATTCCTTGTTTTGCTTTGCTTGTGCATGTGGCTCTTTCTTTCCCTATTAAGCTGTCTTTATCTCAATACATGAGTTTTCCAGCTTTCATCCTTCCAATTCTTTCCCTGATCCCACTAGTGGGGGAGTGAGTGAATGACTGTCTGGGTTGCCAGCTGGGGTGAAACGTGATACTAGGTATTAGTTTTGAGCATCTCTGAATTTCATTAAAAACTCAATTATTCTTGGGGAAATCTTATTGAATTAAATAAAGATTGTAACTCTATTTAGAATTATTACTGGCTTTTTAGCAGACCACAGAAATAGAGACAAGCCTCATTAATTGATAGTGAAAAGCACCACTTCTTTCTGAGATAACACTGTGCAGCAAGTATTTGAATGTGCAGTTAATTACTTTTGTTCTGAGAGAGTAAAAAATGAGGTCATGTCTGTACTGCTCATTTTCATGTTCATGTTTCATAGAGGATGAGGATTTTCTGTTCTGGTAGCTGCAGTGCAGTGGAGAGATTTAGCTCAGCCCTTTCTTAGGTCTGTATATCCTAATAAAATCCCAAGATTAATATAATTTTTATCAAAACAGCATGATGCCATAGTCCTTTCTATTGTAGCAATGTCACACTTAACTGTATAACAAATGCTGATATTCTGATGCTGTGAGGTCCAGTCATTGTAGTGAAGAATCATCTTTAAAGTGCTCACCTTATCTTTTAGCAAGGTTTTCAGATAGCATCATGGTAACATCATTATGTAGCTTCCAAAATGACCTCACTTTCATACAGGGAGTTCAGAGTGTGGGCAGTACAGGACCTTGGGAGGTCCCCTCTACTCTCCTCAGTGTCTGCAATGTGCCCAACCTTGCTGTTGATGCAGAGAAAGAGATTGAGTTACACTGCCTGAATATGGCCAAGCTGTCACAAAGGGAATTAGGAATCACTTACTGGCACACTGTAAAACACCCAGACTTCCTATGTAAACAAGGCCAACTCTAGTAAAAAAAAGGAATAAAGGTTGTTTTTACTAGTAAGTTTGGCCATTCCTTCCTTAAATGGCCCAGTGATGCATTGTTAACATAGCTGGATATTTTAAACGGATCCATTACTGAAAAAAGAAAAAGGAAATCATGTTCTTGGCCTTGTAAAGCATAGCTTCCCACATATTCTCTCATACTTCAAGATTAATATCTTTCATATTCCCTGCTCTTATTTTCAATTTCCCTTCTTTTGTTTGACTAATGAGAGAAGGTAATGCTTCAGTTAAGACAAATTAATATTCCAATAGCTGAGAAGAAAGATGAATCAGTCTGGGATATCTTACTGGTGAATTTTTTCTGCTTTTAGGTTTGAGAAGAGCTCTTTTTAAGCTTTAAGGTTTTAAAGTTTTAAGGAAAGCTGTTAGGAAGGTCCCAACAATAGTGCTGGCAAAATTTAGCATCACATATGCGTAGAAAAGTATAAAAAGTGACCATAAACTTCTCACACTGGTGTACTCCCCTGGTGTTTAGACCCTTCAGATACTTGTAGACATTACCATATTTTACCTTAGTCATCATTTGCTGAGCTTAGACATACTTAGGATTTTTAATCTTTCCTCATAAATCAAACTGCCACCCATGATTTCTTGCATTTTTATCTGAAGCTTTGCCAGTTCAATGACATCTTTCTGGGACTAAGCTTTTATTCCGAATTTGAAGTCAGAACTTAACTAATTGCTGCTTCTAGGGTCAGTCCCAAATCTAGTGGTGCTTAAGAAGGGTATGGTGAAATCTTCTAAGATGCAGGGACAACAGCAAGAAATATGTTACACTGGGGACAGACTGACATTCTCAGAGTTCAGACCAAAGGGAAAATGTTCCCTTCTGCCAGAATTATTTTTGCTTGTGGATAAAGCACTGATGGAGTAAGAAACTGCTAATATGGAAGTCAGTTTGTCCTTGGGATGAGGGCATATGTGTAAGAAAACTAAAAGCAAAGAAACACTCTTAATTGAATGGATGTGGAAATAAGTGAGCTTATGCTTTCCCCATCTCAATCACTTTGTCCCTGGGCTGGAAACCGTCAACTGCTTTTAGACCAGGCAGCACCAAATGTGACCTTCTGTGAGGAGGAAAAAAATGGTGCTGTTATAAAATAAAACTTAGGTGTAAGAAATAGAAAATGAGTGTATGCAAAGAATGAAGGTGGTATCATCTGGGCACAGGCAGGGGAAGCACAGTGCACAACTAATTCATTCTGGCTTGGATAGCTGCATGTGGATCAAAAGCTCACTAAGCCTGAGGGCAAAGCAAAAGCATAAATGGCAAAATACATCATTGGAGAGGAAAGGGGGAATTGCATAGCTTGTGCTGAGATGAGTGGCAAGCTTCATTAGGAGGGGAAGATGAAGCAAATGTTTGGCACCCTGGAGGAAGAGGTGATTTAGGGCTCCTTGAGTTTTTCTCCACTGACCTTCAGTATTGGAACAGCAGCAAGTTTCTCATAATACATGGTGTAAATTGCCTCAGGAAAAGAAAAATGGTGAAAATATTTAAAAGTTACATATATTTTCTATGGTTTTGGAAAGTTGGCAAGGTAGCTTTACCTGCAAGGGTACACAGGCTTTCTCATTTTCTGTTTGAGTAAGAACTACAGTTTGCCACTGCTTTCTCCTGAGTGAGGAGATGTCTCAAGTCTTATCCACGATCTAGAAAGTAAAATAAAATATTACACACTTTGCTCATCCAGACTTCTTTTTCAGTCCTACAGCCTTCAGACCTGTTCCTTGCTGTGAGAAGTTGCTAAAGTTAAACTTACTTGCATTTGTCCACTGGATTACCAGGAATATCTTCTTAGAAAACCAATGCAGAGAAAAGTTCCTTTCTCTTACTGAGCCCAGCAGAAATAAATTCAGTCAGTGAGAGATTGTTTCTAAAATACATTGTCAGATGTTGCTTATTTTCATGTGGAAAATGATCTCCTTGGCTAAATATGCATGGTGTGTTTGTTCCATGCTATGAGCAGCACTTATGGTGGGTTGCTGTCATTTGTCAAATGAAAAGTGAAGGCTCGGTTCCAAGATCTTAGTCACTGTTGTTCTGAATATGTGGAATCTCAAGGGGAAAAAAACCAAGGCAGTCCTTTCTTAAGAAACAAGGACCCATGATAACCATTCAAAGTAATTATATATAATGACTTCTTACAAACAATTTCTTTAGTTTTCTTTAGTTTTCTTTTGTAAATTACGTTAAAAAGTTTAGGTCTTTGTTAATAAATGGAAAGTGAAACTTGACTTAAAAATTCATTCACATATTTACCTTTTCTACCTTTTCTGTGTGGATGTTGATAATTGCTAGGGAATTGTTATTGTACCTCCTTCCAGTTCATTATGTTGGATTTCTTCCCTTTTTCTCCATCTCTCTTTTGGTGTTTTGTTGGGTTTTTTTTTTTTTTTAATATTAAAGCACGAAAACATCAAACAGACACTTATTTCTCAACACTTAAAGATCCCCTGCTTTATCCAGCTGAACTTCTGAGTAGAGTCTCTCCCCATGGATAAGCACATTTTGGATTTCAGAATTTAGCAGTATGCTCTCTCCTTTGTTATAAGGTTGCTATTAGTGGACCAGTGTGGTGTCCACTGCTCATTAAAGATCAAGGCAAAACAAATCCAACTCTAAAATTACATTGTTATCAATCTCTTTAAAGTCCTGGAATAACTTAAATTTGTCTCAGTGTGCTCTGTCATCAGGCACTCTGGATAAACATACTTTTTCCCAAAAACCATAGCTTCTGCTCAGTTAGAACTATATTGAAAAGATTACTTTTTGTTCAAAAGTCACTATTGCCATCAATAATTTCATTTCCCAGCTACTCCGATCTCATTTGGTTTTGATTCTGCCTTTTCCAGAAACAATTTTGGAATTTAAATGCAAACCCTAATGCATTATTTTGTGGTGTATTTTAAAACTTAGGGCAGAAATATTTCTGTGCACAGACAAGCTTAATGATATCATTTATATTTTCATTTTCAAGAGGCATTTGTCCCCTGAAGAGTTCCAGGAAGTCTTCAAAATGAGTATTGAGGAATTTGATCGTCTGGCACTTTGGAAGCGGAATGACCTGAAGAAAAAGGCCCTGCTTTTCTAAACCCTCCCGGATAAAATATGTGCTTAATCAAAACAAAAATAGTCTTGCCAGAACTATCACATGCACTTGCTGTTGAACCATTGTCCAGCTTCATTGTGTTAGTATGTGTTGGGGAAACAAGACAGATTAGATGGTAATGTGTTGGGATACAGAGAATTTGCTAATCTTGCATTTCCAGCTGGTTTTGTCAGTAACTCCTGGTCCTACCCAGTTTACAACGTGCAAAAAATCTAGCTTTAAATTTATTGTTGCTTGCATTTGTTGCTTGATGCAAATGGAAATTCTGAAAGGAAGGAAAAAAAAGTGTGGCTGTACACAGGAAATGCATCCAACATTTTGTTCTGTTCAGTTTTATAATGCAATTTTTACAGAATCAATTAAGTAATTATAGAAATTTTCCAGCGGGGGATCAGATGCTATTAAAAAGATGGTAAAAGCCAAAGAAAAGCATATCTGCAAGCAATTGTTGCAATTGTTTATCTGTGGTACTTTTTAAGAATGAAAGCAGAAATATGGAAGCACCTTAATTCTACTTCTTATATTTAAACACAGCGTACTCTTTAAAAGATCATATTTGTCTAGAAGGTATCTAGCTATCTTTAATTACAACACCAGAGTTTTTATTTTATTAAGAATATATTGTGACATAAAACGATTATAGTTACTAAAATGTATACAGACCTACTAAGATATAGTCCCATCCATCAGGAAAACTGAAGCCTTATACAAAACTGGTTTAAGAGTGATTGTGCCAGTTGACTGTGTTTTCCTACTAGTTTGGGGTGTTTGAAGAATGGGTTTTTTTACATTTCATGCTGATAAAATACCATGTAATCTTAATTACTATGTAGATAGATATATCTATCTATACAAGACTTATTTTCATTAATATATTTCCTAAGTGAAGGCATTCTTACTTTTTCAACTTTCCAGCTTTACACAGTAAGCCATGAGAACTGTGATGGCATTTGGTAGATGTGGAAGTGGAACAGTTCAGCATAAAATGTAACAAAAAAGCTTGGTGTGCTCTATCAGTAATACAGACAATTAGAATCAAATACATAAAACCCTCATGCATTACTATTTGCATGTTTCTGTACAGGTCAATTTGAAAAAAAAAAACAAACTATGTGATACTGGTGCAGTACCTTGAAATTATCTTAAATAACAAGCAAAGCTAACAAAATCTAAGCATTTGATATAAGTGTTAGACCTTAATATCTCTTCCAGCTGAATAACTGTATTAAATTTAATAGTATCGTTTGGTCAGAGATATGGTTGCTGACAAAGAATGTTTTAAAGTGAGTTGCTAGTTTTGTGTGATACTAAATGAGCATTGCAAAAACTACATTTTTCAGCCACGTGTCAGTATTCTGCATTTTTACTGCCTTGGATGTTTGTACTCACCTCCTACTTCACTATGTCTTTTCTCATTTCCTTAAGGTAACTGGTTAATATATGCACTACAACACACTATTTCAACTGACCCAGCATTGGAAAAATCATAGCATTGAACATGCCTTCTTCCAACTAACTTTCGAACTCCATGCTGTTGGAAATAAATATTTTCTCATGACATAAATGTTTTGTCTGATGATACAAATGTTTAAAAAAATTCATTAAAACAAAGACATAACTGAATGACTTTGCTAATGTGTGTACAATTTTTTAGATCATATTGCTGCTCTGGATAGGGTCTTGCCATGATATTCATGTAAATATTTCTAATTTGCATTAAATTTGCTCACTGACAAGAGCACTGAGTGTACCTCTGAATATCAAATTACTGTAAAGTTGGTCTTGATTTAAACAATGCATCAAGCAACTGTCACATCTCACCAAGGAAACGTTGCTTCACTGGTGATGTACAGAACCATCAGCCTGTGTACAGAACCACTAGCCAGTTTCAAATGACAGCTCCAGATCACATGTAGACCACATCCATAATGCTCTTCAACCTCAGAACAGCTTGTTGCATCATTTTGTGAACACTGACAGCCCATTGAAATGGGCCAATCCTAAATGAGACCAGCAGGGTCCATTGCAACTATGAAAAACTAAATCCAGGAGAACAATTGGTTGGAGAACTGTTATGAAGAACTTTGACCTTGGCAATGACCACTCCTCTTATCCACACATTCTTGGGACATCATATTGATTACAGGCATCTTCTCAGTCATTAAGGGAATCACAGGTTCATCAAAGAAATCCATGTATCAGTGTAGATCAGGTTCAGTATGGATTTTCATAAATAATTTGAAAATTTCTTAACCACAGCACCTTTTGTACTGGTGTAGGATTCAACCTGTTCTGTAAGGAAAAAGTGCGTTACTGAGCACCACAGGCAGCCAACAGCTCTGTGCTGTTTTGCTGTTTTACTGTTTTACGCACCAGCAGATGTGTGGCTGATGACAAGTGAGGATGGTGAGCTCCTGTGAGCTGTTTGACCCATTTACACGGTTTTGAGACAGTTCATCTGGTATAATGTCAAGCCTTAAAAGAGGCTCCTTGTCTTGTCTGAGCTAAATCAGGTACAACTGTTGTTTTACATACCCCCATCTAGACTCTTGAACTCACGAGCATTGGTTCTTATCACAATGTCCAACTCTCTTAGGAGTTGTATCCCTTCCTCTTTCTGTATTTGCTGACAAATTCCTTTGTCATTCCGTGCTTCCTTTTATGGTCAGTGAAGAGAAAAAAATGGTCTTCATTCACATCCTAATGTTCAAAACGTGAGATGAATTGCCCCTATCATATTCATGCCTACTGAATATGAAGAAAGGTAATTCCTCTGCAGAAGTACACATTGCAGTCTATTTAATCTTGGATGAAATTAGTTCTGTGCCTATAAGCCAGTTTTTACCAAGTCAGTGGAATACCAGTCTGAACTACCACTGGCAGTTCCTAGACCATGTTACCAAATCACTTTCAGACAATCAGGAAAGTACTTTGAGTTGCACAGATCTCACAAAACTGCCTAACACAGTAATTTTTTGTGCTCATTATACAATTCACTAAACAGGCGTGCATTCAGTGCCAAACACGCAAAAATATTTTAGAAGACAGTCAGTTTATCAACTTACATTCCTACTACCAGCCAAAACCAAAAAGGAATTTTGGCTTCCATACACAAAACCTTTGCTGACTTTAGATGAACAAGTACTCTTGTGTGTCCTTACTTCATTTCCGTGAAAGTTTGAAATGGTCTGTAGATGTCTGTTCTGTGCAAAGGTGGCACAACTCGGTAAGCTGTTCGTTTTTTCACATGATGCATGCCAGTGTATCACTCTATATTTAAAACATCTACTGTCATATGGTGCAGTGACCTATTCAGTTATGCTCTCTAGCCTAACTAAATTCACATTTACAGTATGGTATTGTGTGCTGGATTTGGCATCAACCAAATATACCGGTGTAGAAGGGTCATAAAGTGAGTAGCATTGTAATTTACTTCACTGCTAAGTTGTCTGTACATCACCTGAACTCCATAAACCAGACCATACCAGAGAATACAAGATTTGTGTTTCTAAGATCTATCATGTTTTCCCCATCTAAAAGTTGCAAATTGGAATTTCAGCCATGTAGTTTTCTTTCAGGAACTTTGAGTGTCTAATTAAATGTGGATAGACTAACATGTGCGTAGTAAATATTCAGGTTTGTTTTAATAGCCTTCCATATGCTAATCTTGCAGTATTACGAAATGGAAAAGGCATTCAGAGTAATGAGATAAGACTTTGCCAGAATGTTCCATCTGATAGTGTGGTCTGGTGTTGGCAGTAAAAAACTCAGTCTCGACAAATCATAGGCTGTTTCTCAGATAATACCCTTTAGAGGTATTAAGTTACTGTTCTGTAGTCTTGTTTTCAAGGACATGCTGCCTTTCAGCATTTTTGCAAGTATGGATGTGGCTATGCAGGATCAATATAGCTCTTGGAGAAACTTATTTTGATATGTATACAAGAAGCAGGGGAATTCTGTCAGAGATTTCATTTTCATTCTTGGATCTGAGCTGTATGTCTCAGCTGCTCATGTCAACCCTATGTATGACCTAATTCTCACCTCATGTATTTTAAAGAAGACATGTCTCAAGCTCAGCAATGAAAGAGCCAGCATTTCATCATCATAGTCTTTGAGACAAAGGAATATGTGGGGTTTTGTGGTTGATGAAGGAATATCTGACCAACAATTCTAGATAGGAAACCAGGCATGCCAGGTTACCATTATAGCTGTCTGAGAAGGCTGGACATTTTTGTCTGACCTTTTGCTGTTTCTTTTCCTCATGGTTCAGGGGAGAACTCTGAAACCTGTAATTGCAGAAACAAGAAAATACATAGTTGTGAGACAGTACCTGGAATCTAGTAGCCCTCTGAGACAAGGCTAATTTACATGAGAAAAAAAATACTGATCAAACCAAGAGAGATGCCTGGTCTTACATTCCTCATTTTGATTTTGAGGAGCCATCTATTTGACATTTCCTAAGTCTGACCAAGACAGATCAGTTACTTTACTAACCTTTTCACTTATCTGCAGGAAAACGTTGGTCTGCTATTTGCAGATGAGCTAGATGAGATCCCAGGCACTTCTGTCTGGCACTCAACTCTGGTGCATGAGCTTCAGAGTGTCCTTAAATTCATATTCTCCTGCCCCTTTGATTTCTGTGTGAGGAAAAGGACAGGATCATTTTACAAGCTTCCTAAGACCTCAACTGACCATTGTGATTACTTGATAGGTCACAGTTGTGGCTGCCATTTTTCATATATCTTGAGCATCTGAAAAATAGCAATAATTTTTAAAAAGACTGTTCTTAATACCACAATCACAGATGCAACTCTCATACATGTAGATTTATACTGGAGGCTTGCATCCCTTCTTAATATCCAAGCTGCCTCTGAGGTATGGCTAAATCCTTAAAGGCTCATGGGAGGTGCTGGCTGGGGCTTTTTGAGTCTTTGTATTCCTTCTCACTTTTTCTAGTCTGTGGAAAGCCATGTTAGAAAAGGTGGTACTCAGTACAAGTGTATGGCCGTGAAAAGTGAGATCTCAGTAGCTGAACTCCCAGGTAATGAAGCACCCACAGCAAATTGCAGCTTGTTGTGTTACTGCAGCAGGTTGTTACTCCTTCCTCACAACCACCATCTCTGTGAGTTACAGCTCAGAGAAGTTAGTTCTACGTGCTGCTACTTTTCATGACTTGGGACATTTTCTTCCTTCCCCTCGGTGTTTGACATCTGTGCACACAGATACACAGGTGTAGGTGGGTAGGTTCCCTATGTTTGTAGCTCTTGGACACTAGTCTGCAGCACTCAAACACTTGGGACCAGCCAGTCCCTCCCTGCCAGACTGAACAAGCAGCAGCTCCGGAGTGATCAGAAGAAATCGAAAACCAGGCAAAAGCAACGTGTCCCACACAGGTAAATGTATCATAATTTGGACATTAGTGTCCCAGCTATTAGGTATTTGCCTTTTGGTACAAGTCTGGATACAGTTGATTTCTAGTTTTGAATCTGGTTACATTTGTATCATGGATGATTTGCTGTTAACCTGTTTTTTTCCCAATTGCTATGATGCATTCTTTTATTACATCCTCTACCTCGTCTCTCCACTAAAAATTGCAATGATTTTTATTTCTTTCAAGATTAAAACTTTTCTTTGCCCTTGATAGTTCTTCTGCAAATTTGTCTTAGCCCATTGTAACTTGTGTTCAGGAATGGTCTGACAGAATAAAGGCTTCCTATTTGTTATGTTATGTCAAGCACTATAATTTTTTTTTTTTTTTTTTTTTTTTTTTTTTTTTTTTTGAGGGGGAGGCAGAAGGGGGCACCGGGGAAGAAGAAAACTAAGAATGTCTTTGACTTTTTTGTTACAAATCCACATTATGTTGATGTCTTTCTTGACCTAACCTCACTCTTGCAAATTGCTGGGGGTTTTTTCCATCCAAGTGGACACAATTCTGAACTCTGACATGAGTCATTGTTATTTCTCACACTACTACTATAAATTTTTTTCTATTAACTGATAGTTAAGAAGGCACCATGATTGATAGGAAATTAAATAACTGAACCTCCTTTCAGTTCTCTGACCTGGAATAATTCACTTGAGGAACAGGGTTAAAACTCTTCATGTCACTTGACAATTTTGCTAGTCAGACTTTAAAAAAAACTCTCAAGTTACACATGTGGAAGATAAACGCTTTGAGATCCCCATTTTTTCCCAATTTTATATCAGACATTTTTCATCTGATAATTAGTTTTTGACAGATGGAAGTGCCAGGAAGACGGTATGAGATGCTGTCTGAGGATCAAATTCTTCAAATTGCATTTTTTTTTGTCTTAATCCCTTTTTTGAGTATGACAATGGATTATTTTTATAGTGCAATTAAAATAATATAATATCAAAGACTACTGAAATTATTTACTCCATTGTAAACAGCACAGGAGACGATAGAAATACAGAAGCTAAATTTATCTTTCAATAGGATTCTGGTTTTGGCCTGATGTTGCTTGAATTCAAAGAAAGCAGGGGCAAGGACGCAAGACTTAGAGGAAATCTTTGCCTATTGTATTCAACTTTAATATAAAATTTAAATTTATAAGAAGTAAAATTACAAGAATAGGATTTTTAGTAATACCCAAAGGCAGAGCTACTTCTCAGTGATCTTGAGGGTTTAATATGAATTTAATAAAAGGATGTTAGCATAGTATTTTGGAAATGTCAGTAACTAAATGCTAATCCCACTGAAATCACTGACATTCATACCTGCAGCGGAGCGCAAAGGTCAGGTTATACGGAATTTCTTCCAAAACCGAAATCAGAAGCAAGAGTTGTTTGTCTATGTTTAGTTCAAACAGAAGAATATAAGTAGAAAGTAACTATTTTTACCTGCACATTAGGATTCTGTAAAATGTATATTACCCTTTTTTATGTGTTCCCTCCTTTGCCCTGACTCAAAATCAAAAACTCCATTTAAGGTGCTTACCTCTCTCTGAATTTACTTGCAGAGAGTTTTGTTACACAGATGACCTGTCTGTGTGGAGAGTAAGGAGAGGCCTGTGCATTATAGAAAAGCAGCATAATCCCTCCTCTTGAAGTTTCTATAATGCACAGGTTTTCAAATTTACTTTTTGCACAAAGGTAAATGGCATTTCTCCTGTATAAGTCCTTTTGGGACATATATGTACTCAGCACTGTAAGATTCCTGAAACAAATTTTTCAAGTGTGTCTGAAATATAATTACTTTTTCCCCCAGTGGACCTGAAAATTCTGTTGGACCCAAGAAGAAATAGCTCATGATACTCTCAAAAAAAAAAAGAAAAAAAGAAAAAGAAAAAGATGCTGAGTATTATGTTCTTAATAATGATAGATTCTGCTGTAACAGGATCACAGTATACGATAAGAAAGAGGAAAAAACCCCATCTATATCAAGAGCTTTTTTCTATTTGTAAAATACATTTATTCCTAGTCTGCAAATGCCTTGAGTGTCTGAGACAACTGCAGAAACAGTGATGTTTTCTTTACTGGGAAATTTTGGTTTCAAAGTAACAGAAGAAGACTTCTGTTCTAAAAAGCCATAACTTGCCTCCTGCTTTTGAAATCCTGCCATCAATATGTTTTACTGAAGAGAGTGGCAGTTGCTGTAATGTCACTCCATCTTCTGACAGCCCAGACTGCACGGTATTTTTGCCTGCTTTTCACTCTTCCCCGAGATCATCCATTCCCCCCTGGCAACATGATGTGAGGGCAGAGGTGGGACACATCAGGAGGCAGCTGCAGCAAGGTTTGCTCCAGGGAGCCTCACCTCCCCTGCCTGACACACCAGTGTCACAGGGCAGTGTGGGGTCTCACATGAAGTCAACATTTTGCCTATTCTGGGCTTTTTTTGTCTGCTCAAGCCGCCTTCCAAAAAAAGTCAAAAAACAATCTGAAGAGGCAAATTATTTCACACTCTTTCTGATACCAAATATCAAGAACATACAAGCTTTTCCTTACAGCTCTGATGTCACTTTAAGGTACTGAATAAAAAGAACATAATCTTGTACAGGCACCTTGAAAGGTCTTACTGAAAACTATTGAGCAGATTTTCAGGGAATACCAGTCATCACTTACAGCATCCAATGGGTTTTCTTACACTTGTTTTCTCAATAGGATGTTGCTGAGTTTTTGGGGCCTCTTAAACTAGTGAGTTGTCAGGTTATGGACTCAGTCCAAGGCAGATTTGAAGTGGAATTGAGTGGATCTTTAAAAACTGACCCATACTCCTAAATGCCTAAAGTACTGCTTTCCTGCCTTTTTATACTTAAGTGAGCCAAGTCCAAATTGCTTGGAGTACCTTACAAGGCATAAATCACAACAAATGGTTGGAGATTTTTTTTCTCATGCCTGTGTTTCTCAGATTTCATCCAATGTTGATTTTCCAAGGGAAAAAAAATCTTAAAATATGCATAAATAACTCTTTTAAGCATATCCTTAAGATAATAAATATGGTCTGTCATTGTCATGACTTTTCTGTTTCAACACACTACAGATTATGTGATGGTTAAAGTCCCAGTCTTGTAAACAACTCTATTTGGATACCTTACTACTGGACTACTTGATTATTTTATTTTTCTTTGCTCTGATTATTTTCTTTTCTTTTGTGGTAACCCATGCTAAGAAGATTACAGGAAGATAAGGGATCCCCATGACTAAGCTTCACCAAGTCCTGCCTAAAGCTTGTGAAGATTATTTCTACAGTAATGAAGTTACCCTTGATGGAGTGGAACTGTATAGTGAATTATTGAGAATAAAGACAGTTTGGAACACTGCATGAATATTTGATCTTAAAGCTTTTTAGAAAGTGCTTTTTCAAGCTGGAGGACATGTATTTCAAATAGGGACATTTGCACAGATTTGTTTTCTGTTACTTTGTGTTAAAAGTTTGGGAAGTTTATTGGGTGCAAAGTATGATGTGCAGTTACTGTGGACCACAGATTGCCTATTAATGACGTGACTTCAGTTTCCATGCAAGCAATTCCTTAGAAATCACTTGATTTATTTTGATGATATTGTGTTCTAGGTGAATTATGTGCTGTTCTTTTTAATTCTATAAAATAGAATTTGTATTTAAGTAGTGTCATTAAAGATTCATGGGAAAGAAATTCAATTAATCACTAAGTTGTATTTTGCAGCTGAAGTAGCTTATGGAATGCATATGTACAAACTAAAAAGTAGAGGAGTAATGCAATTTTGAAGTGTAGCATTGTGAAAACTAAGAATTCAAATAAGAAAAAAGTCCTTTTGAGCCTTCAGACCGACAGAGTTTGTCCATGAGGAACAGCTTGTGCTGTCTGACGATTGTCTTCATGATAGATGGCCCATTATTTAGTCCCTATGGAGTTACCACCATAAGACATGAAGTCTTTACCAATCTCTCCAACAGCCTAAGGACAAATCCTTAAGTTATCTCACTTTCATATCTGGCAGAGGGCATAAAGTGCTTATTTTCTTGCTGGTCTTGTGATGACTCTGTCTCATCTGTGCTTGTCTGCTGATCAACTTCCTAAATTCTTTAGGACATTTCTGTGGAAGAAATACCCTGAAGTGTTGCTAGAACCAAGTGCCCTGGTTACAGACTTCAGCACATCTGGGGGCAGGCAGAGGCTGAAGTGTTACTTAATATGATGTATGCATTAATTAAAAACAAACAAACACCAAAAACAAAACAAAAAACCAAAACCAAACAAACAAAAAACCCACTCACCCCCAAACTAGAGGCAGTAAAGCCAGCAAATACTGGAAGTGCTCACTGCAAGCATACAAATCAGTGATATTGTGCAGATCGCACTGCATGTGCCACAGCAGCCAAGGGCTGTGCCTTTACAGCAAAGTACTGGATTGTTCTCCCTAGAGATCATATTTTACAGGTTGTGATACAAATTAAGTAGCTCAAAGAGATCAATAGCTGCAAGCAGTTGAACTGTGGAGAAGAGGTTTAATTTCTTCAAGACCGGCTAAGCACTTTACTATTGCCTGAAAATCAGTACTTCTAAGTATTCCAAAGCCCCCCCTTGCCAACTTCAACAAGCAGAATACAAAAAGGCAGGTAGGAGCAGGCTGCTGCTGGAATAGCTCATCAGTAGGCAAGTCCTTCCCTGCCCATACCCAAAGGCATACAAGAAAGAAAAGAGCTGAAAGTGAGATTTTAGGCTAAGTAATATTTGTTGAAAAGTTTGGGCTGTGAATTCAGCTCTCCTGTTTTAGGCTGCAGAGATCTCATGCATATCCTAAGTGGCCACACAGTGTACATGCTGACTACACAGAATTTTCCCTGGTCAAACCTGTTACATTTGGTATCACCTTCTTGGAATGACTTAGGATGATGAAACAGGACAGAAGAGCACATCAAACCTGCCCAGAACAAACCAAACTTTATTAATCAAATTTTAAGGTGTTTAACAAGTTGCATACTCTATGGTACAAAGTAAGCTACAAGCTTGTACAGAGCTATGCACTTGCATGTCCAATGTTCCCCAAGTATTTCTCACAAGAGCACACTTGTGCATCCAGCTGTTAGAGCTGAAGTTAAAGAGTGAGAGTTCTGACACCTAGCTGGACTAAAGGCAAAGTTGCCCTAACTAATGTTCTGCCTTTAGGGATATTCTTCTGTGACCTCACATTTCCAGTTTCTGCTAAACTAAGATGATGGAACCAGGCATTAAATTCGTATTGGGTTTGTGCATGATTTTACACCATTTCAACAAAAGAGCTTAAATTTTTGATAAATGCAGACATGCCCATTATGCCCCAGATCCATGTTATTCCTCCAATGCTCAGTGCCCAGGTCACAGCATCTCTTGGGCAGGAATAGGGAGGGCGTGGGCTGCACTGAGGCTCCCGCTGTGATATCGCAGTATTCCAGCATTTACTCGGGGAACAAGCCTCCGACTCCAGGGAGGCTTTAATCTGGGGCAAGAAGCCCAGGTTTGATGTGCCAGCATCTGCCTCGCAAGAAGCACTTCGGTTCACCTGCCCCTGCCCGGGGGCTGCCGCGCACACCTGCCCCATCCTGCCGCTGCCCGGGGGCTGCTGCGGCTCCCCCCGCCTTTGTTCCGCTGGCTCCGCCTCGGCGCTGTCCCCTCCCCGCGGGGCGGGCCCGGCCCGGGGGCGGTGGGAGAGGGCGGCTGCTCTCGCCTCGCCGTCCCCTCCCCGCTGTCCCCTCCCGGCGCGGCGCTGGCTGCGCTCCGCGGCAGAGCGGGGTTGCGGGAGGAGCTGCGGGAGGAGCCGCGGGAGGAGCCGCGCTCGGCCGCTTTGTGCCGGCAGCCGCCGCAGGACGGCCGCGAAGGTAGGAGGGCTCCGGCCGCACTCGCTGCCCGCCCGCCCCGGGCAGCATCCCTGCCCAGCTCCGCGAGCCGAGAGGGAGCACAGGAGGGAAGAGGGAGGGAAGGGCTGCATTCAGAAATGGGCTTTTTCAGCCGCTGCTTCGTTGCTGCTCCAGGCAGCCCCGTGCTTGGAAAGCTGTGGGCTTACTGGGGGAAAAAAAAATAGAAAAAAAGTCTCGCTCGTTTTCTTGGCCGGGAGCAGCACATGGAAAGAGCTGGGAGGGAACCCGGTTATCGGGAGGCGGCGGCGGCCGCAGCCCGGGCTTTAGAAAGGCAGGAACCCGGCCGAGATCCTCCGGAACGCCGCTCTCTGTCCGCCATCCCGAAACTCGCATCCCTTCCCGGGAAAGGCACCGGCCAGGCAGCCGCGCTGCTGCTTTGTACCACTGCGAGCTTCCTTATTTTCTGCCTTTTGGGGTGGGCAGAGGTGGTCTCCCTGCAGGCTTGGCCATTTGATCCTGTTTCATCATAGCCGAGAGATTGCATCATGTTACAGTCCTGGAGTCAGTCAGGGCAAAGGCGAACAGAACCATTTTTCCAGATCCATCCCGTTGGCTTCCCGGGCCGACCCCCTCCTTGATTTCCTGTTGAACGGAGGTTCGAGCTGAGGAGCAGCCTGCCATTGGAGGCTGGGGAGGACAGGTCACAGCGACGTGGTTCGATTTCTTCCACTGAGAGGTTTTTTGGAAACTCAAGTTTGTCGGTTCTACGCGCGGGTTGTGCCTTGTGTTGAGAGGTTTGAGGAAACTTGCCAAAGATTTAGGCGGTAGGAAAATAATGGGCGGCAAAAGAGCCAGATAAACGGCCAAAAGCAGGAGTCGCTCCATAACCTGAAAGCTCTGGAGTGGCAGGAAGTGAGTGGATTCAGGCAGGCATCTCCCGGCAACGCAGGCATTCACCTGCCCTAAAGGACAGTGCGGCTGAGTAAATGCACACTCTGAAAGGCAAGGCAAGGCACATGTGAGAAACAGAGAAGTATTTAGCTCACGTCTCCTCTGGATCCTTTATGATCAGTTTGATGCAAACACTTGGTGTGCCTGTGCCTGTTCTGTTTATTGCATTACTGAAGTTTGTGGCTGAGATCCGACTATGAAATGATAAATCTCAAAGCCAGAGAAATCCAATTAAATAATGTACTTCAGTCCAGGGCTTCTTAAGACAACAGATTCTGCTGTTCTTTGTGCAGCTCTTTGTTTTGTTCCATGGGGGAAAAAAATGTCATTGCATGGCTTGGTTCAATTCTCAGAGGTATCCATAACAATTAATGATTATTCCATAACTAGTGTCTTGCACTTGCAGGTGCTCTGCTGCTGTTTGCTCCAAGTGTTACAGGGCCACTCCTTTCGTTCATTAAAATAATAGCATTATGAACCTTTTTTTGTGTGCCTTTCTGAGAATGGTCAGTGCAGGGGCACAGGAGAACAGCTTGGCAGACAGATGGATCTATCCATCAGTGTTCTCCTGTATGGGCACTTGGTGCCCTTCCGTCATCCCTTATGCCTCCTGGTGGTTTCCATGGGAAGAACTGCACAATTACTTTCTTGATTTGAACAAACCATTTTTCCTTTTAGAATCGATGTAAAAGAAGAGCAAATGCTACGTTAGAGCCAGAGGGAGAATATCCTGTATTTCTGGGGCTATAGGGCACCACATAGGTTTAAAAAGAGTTTGAAATTGAATTGAAAAAGAAGGATCTACAGTTTTCTTTGTGTGTCAGCCAGTGATTCCAGTGACAAGCCAGCAAACAGAACAATGAGCAGATACTCACTGCCTTAGGTGGTATGGGGCACTGTTTGGTGTTTCCTACGAAATTCGTCATCAAAAGACAAAGTGTTATGTTGTGTTCTTGTGTCTTGGGTACATTTTTAGATGAAGGGATTTTGAAGGTCTGTGGGGTTGAAATTGCAGTATTGAGGCAGTGCCAATGGGAGGAAGGGGGTAAAATGCAAGACTTCAATAGATCAACCACTCACACTATTTTAAAATTTTACAATCTTAGTGAAGGATGGTTTTCTTTTTCCTCTCCCGTAGCTCTCAGAGTTTAAGAGATAAAACCCTAAATTAAATATCGAAGTCTCAGTGGGACAGACTGTTTTTGGTTCACGTGTGACCAATTGTGCTATTCCTTTCAGTGGTGCAAGGATAACTTGCTGTAAGACCAGGAATTGTCTTGCCCTGCTGCTTGCTGCCGTCTCCCTTGTGACATTGCCTCAGGACAAAGAGCCAGCAGTTCAGGGCTGGTTGATGCTATCTGGAGTCGACCGATTTAATTTCCATCCATTTTCAAAAGTTTTGTGTCTGATAGGTCAGTCGGTGGGAGTGTGGTATCCAGGAGCCCGCCTGGTTAACCGCTTTGTTCAAAGCTGTGCTCTTTGTTTCCTGAGGAGGGGTCGAGGAGGAGGAGGAAGGGATGTGCTTTACATTCATTTACAGGAGATCTCCCGCTGAGGTGGGAGGGTGGGATGCAAGGACTTGCACCTCCAAACTCCTGTACAGTTTAGTGCACTCTATACTATTATGGGTTAGTCACAGTAAAGTGTTCTGTGGCAATTTTTCAAAAATATTATGCGTCCCTTCCAGCTATGCAGTTCAACTGGTTTTAGATGTGAATGACACCTAGGTAGTGGTATGGTTCTGATTTCCCTGACTCATCACTTCACTGACACATTTCATCTAGTATAGAAACTATCTGTCTGGGCTGGGCGGGTGACTGTGTTACACACTCAGTAGGTATTATCCCAGATTAATATACTTCTGATGTAAAGTGTACTTAGGCTCACAGTTGAACTCTTAATAGTCAAACCCAACAAGAGTAATAGAAACGTGGAAGTCAGCCAGAGGACTGCAGGTACTGTGAATTCTGAGCTTTTAGTGAAGGACTGAAAAAGCCAGATCTTGAACCTACTCCTCCATCTATAAGGGTTGTCTAGGAGGAATTAGTTTTAGGAATTAGTTTTCCTACTATGAAGCACCATAAGCTGACCTTAGAGCAATTTAAGTTTTCAAGACCATACCAGATGTCTTTCTGGGGAGTGTCTGCATGAAGTAATATCGGGAACAGTCTGTCCACAGAGCATGAGCAAGTAGGAAGACACGTAGCTGCAGTGGCACAGGGGTGACCCTGAGCTCAGAGTGCAGGATTACACAGCACCACTGTCTCGCTGCACCAACCTCACTATGCACACATGGAGCTCTGCCATTTGTGGTGCATCAGTGCTCTAAAACACTATGTGTAGATTAAATTGCTCTTACTCTACTAGATTATCTTTAAGGTCCCTCCAAACCCAAATCCTTCTGTGATACTCTGTGATCAGGAGTTGACTCTTAACTCTCCAGGTCATAAAAGATGTGCTGCTGTGAGTAATGGTGATGAATAGTGTTGCAGGAATGTAACTTGGGTTTGTGCAGTGGGGGATATCTCATAGCAGGTAACAGTCTTTGGGGACATAATCTCTATTTTCCAGAGATATGGCAAGAAATTAAAATCTGAATGGCAGAACTGCCATCAGTTTCCCCTTTGCCATCCTAGCAAAAAGTCAGTCACAACTTAGTGTGTGTGGTAAGGTTTGACTGCCAAAGGTGCTGAGCACCTTTAACACAGCAATGTCCAAAGGAGCTGCTGGTGGTTACCTCTCTTAGAGTGTGCCTTGGAGAATACATGAGGCTGTGAGAAGGATAAATCAATATCTATTGTATATTTTGCCAGTGTTCATCAAGAACACACATCTAAGAAAGAAACTCCTCAGAGGATTTTTTAAATCAGTTTGATCTTGTATAGATACTGCTCTTTACATGTATTGATATTTTAAAAATTGATGGTGTATGTTGGGCAGTAAAAGTAGCAAACTGATAGGCCAGTCTTTTGTAAATCTTTTTCCTAAACTGAAAAAGGGAAAAAAAAAAAAATCAATGTATTACTCCTTTTATGGTGACATAGTGGGGGGATTTTTTGACTCTCTGAGGGATTTCTGCTGCCAAGATCTCTCTACCATTATGTAGTTTTGAGCTGAGTGATAAAGACTATCTTTCTCTAAGACAGATGTTGGTAATGGTCTTATTGTGCCAAAATCTTTGTTAGTACAAAATGCTGAATAAAAATATTTCCATCCATTAACAGTGCCAGAAAATGGTACACAAGTGGTTTCAAATTTAATCTGTAATGTAGCTGATGTCTCAAAGATAACAACATCTTACCCCCAAGAAATACAACACTGTATGTGAGGTAATTGCTATGACTTACACTGAATATATATTATTCATTAGGGGACTGTCATTATATCATGCTTGTGAATTCCCCAAAGTCTCTTATCAGGGTCCTCATCACATCTCAACATTTATGGAAAAGAGAATTTTGGTGTCCCCGTCAACTGACTGATGCTCTGGCTTGCTAGTAGCATCTTCTAGTTAGCATTCTTGCCTTGTTCATTTAAAATGAATAGACTTTGGGAAAGGAGCTTAGTTCATATATTCACATTATCAGAGATAGCACTCCTTCATAGGGAATATGTAGTGGTATGTTATCTCAGTTTTGCAGAAGAGCAGATAGTAAAAGCTCTTTCATAGACAGCTTTCATGCTAAACCACTCTGCACTGTCTTCAGAGTATAAAGGCTCAATATTTGCCCAAATGCTGTGGGTAGACTTTTTTTTTTCTTTTTTTTTGGTCCATTAAAGGATGTTTAAGTATGTCTCTGAAACTTATCTGTTTCTTATCTACACATGCTTATGGCATTCCTCTTAGAAATTGAAAGAGAGGAGAAGGCAAGGAAAGGACGGAATTTCCCTGTTATTAGCAATTAGCAGATCCAGATTTCATTTTCCTGTACCATTTTTGCCAGGAGCAGCTGCAAAGAGAGAATTACACTGTGACCTTGACAGCACTTCCGAGTGCCGTCATCAATCAGATCTGGCAGGAGCTTTATCACATCTATCAGTGTGGCTCATAAGCCACATGCTGTCTAGTCTGGGGGGAAAAACAAACAAACAATGGGAGCTACTGTAGGGTTTGTTTAAAATAAAACAACCAGGAGTGAGTTTTTCCCATATGTGCCAGCTTTGTAGGCAGATTTCTATTTTTGCCGTGTGCTGTTGGGCTGATTAATAAAAGATGATGGTTGTAAAGCAGTGGAAGAGACTTTCACTACATTTCAATGGCACTGGCAATTCATTCACAAGCAATTGCAGCTTCAGTCTTTCTCAGGTGATGCTCTTCAGTCCCATTCTAATCCTCAGCATTATTTTTACAAAGGAATTTATGCAGTTAGATTAATTCAGGTGTTTTCTACACAGGTAAGCATTATAGAATAAATAAGTGTTTTCGGACTTCTCTGATTCTTATATGAAGTAACATAGCTTTCTCAGACTAAGTGATTTTTTGGGTTTTTTTGTTGTTGTTGTTGTTGGGATCATGTGTGCCTTTGCAGGCTACTCTAGGTCTCTTCCAGAGGCAAGTTCTTAATGTAGCAGCCAAAGTCAGCTGATCAGCTGCAGCATCTCCCTTTTCAGCATGCAAAACATTATTAACTCCCTGTAAATGGCTGGTTTGTTTTCTGTTTGATTGGCTGGTTTTCCCTCTTGACCTTGGTCTTGTTATGGAGTTTTACTAAAATTTAAAACATTTTGTGTTCTTACATTTTTTCATTGTTACACCAAGTTCACTGCAGTTTTCAAATTCCTTTGCTCTCCTTTTCTTGCCATCTGTAATAGATAAAACTTTCTGGCTTTCCTTTCCTGGGTCCAGTACTGTGACAGGTTGACGGGTTGTCACTTTGTGCCTGACTTGCTTGCAGGCACAGCCCTTTCTGACAGGTAGATGGGAGAGCAAGAAGCAATGGGGACAGGCACAATTGCTACTGTATGTGTAATTCTAGCTGCCTTCATAGTGACATGTTTGTGTGTATATACAAATGAGTATGTAGATAAAATAAAGAGTGTGAATATGTGCAGGTGATATGTTAGAGCTGCCTTGTCACACAGGTTTTTTGAGAAAAATGGCTAATTGCTAATAAATAAACTGTTAGTATTGATGGCCAACAGCAGGGTGTGATCTGTGATTTCTGTGGTTTTTAACCAGCCAGTTCTTGGCAGAAGCCATCTGGTACCACACTGGGGCAAGGAAGTTTGAAATGCCATATGAAATGAGCAATAGCAGGTGCAAGGAAAATGCGCATAAAATGTGAAATACGTTTAAAAAAGGTTATCTGCTCTGTCAGGAAAAAAGAAATCATGTGAACTGGCTGGCTGGTTATGGAGATAATTACTTTTGTGCTTTTCCTCAGCGTGTTCTGTGTCAGTTTGACAGGCTTTATAGCCCCAGCTGCTGCACTGGCACTGGGCAGGGCAGTGGCTGCAGTGCTCAGTCCCTGCCCCACAAACCAGCAAACCTGAGGGGCAAGGAGCCTGCCCAAAACTGCACTGCCTGTTGTCCAGCTTCTGGATCCAGCAGCCAGGCACCACAGCTGCACAAACACTTGGTAGAGAGGTTTTGAGAGCCCAAAGCCACGAGCAGTCCCATTTCAGCAGTGGGATGAGGAGGAGAGGGAAAGCTGCCAGCAGGAATTGGTCTGAGATGCTGAGTCCTGTGTCATTGTTTGGGGGCTCCTGCTTCATGAGGATGCAGCAAACCAGCTGGCTGCCTGCTGCAGGTCAGACCAAGCAAAAAGACATAGTTCCAGCCCTGAGAACAAGGTGGACTGCGATGAGGAAGTAATAAAATGGCAGGAGTTGAGAATAGGAGAGATGGATGAGTTAAGGAGCAGGGCTGCCGAGTGTCACCAGGGCAGTGTGGCTGGGAGCTGAGCTGCAGAGGGGCCACTCTGATGCTGTTCTTCTGCTGCATCTTAGCATAGATCCAACAGAAAGAAATTGCCCCTTGGAGAGCGGGATTTATTCGTGTAATGCAGTCCATGCTAGGGAGTAGAGTGCAATACTGGATTTGTCACTGGTTGTGAGAGATCAGGCTGAAGAAAGTAAATACCTGAAAATATTAGGAAGCTCAGTGATTCTCAGCTCACTTTAATACATAGCATTATCAAAAGATTACCCTTTGGAAAATTAAAATATCTGGTTCTTGGAAGGGGGAAAAAGTATTCAGACTGAAGAGCTTCTGAGACTATACAGAGCTCTTCTCCTTGCCTGAGCCCTCTGTTTGCACCATGTGTTTGTCATTAGGACCATGAAAAGCTGTGAGTCTCCTTAGAGGGGAATGATGGGTGCATGGTGGGTCCTTCAGGAAGAACCAGGAGAGCTGAGAGGAGACAAGGGGCCAGGTCAGGCCACAGCGTTTTGTTTTGAGCTTAACAGGAATGAAATCCACCCTGAAGAGTCTTGGGGAAAATTCTGGATGAGGGCCAGTATGAATAATGCTGAGTGCAGATGGGTGGGACCCCACCTGGTTACAAAAACAATCCTATTTCCAAGGTTAGCTGTTTCTGCTGAAAAAGGGGATATTTAACAAGCAAGGTTTCACTTAAAAGGAAAAAAAAATAGCAGTTGGAGACCTTAGAAAAACAAACCCGAATCAAAAAATCTAAAAGTCTCTCACTTCAGAAATTAATGAAAACAAATCCCCAAACATGCAGACAGCTGAAAGCACACACCAAAAACCTCAGATAAACAAAACAAGTGTCCTCTGGGGAAAGGAAGACTTGTTCCCTCTCTGGGAAAATTTATCTGTTCCTGTGGCTTGTGAACTTTTCATCTTCTCTGGGACTTTCTGCTGTCCTTGGTCTTCTTTCCCTGGAGCCTAGAAAAGCGTTTATGCGAGCACTAGACTTTAAGTAAGTGAATGACGAGTGCTGCTCCCCAGGGCTTGGGTTTGGGACCAGTCTTGTTTAACATTTTTGTCAGTGACATGAGCAGTGGGATTGAACGCAGCTCAGCACCCACCAGCCTCTGCTCCTGCAGCCTGTGGCCATCAAGGCACCTTCCCCCTAGTGACAGCCACATCCTGAGCATTATTCCAGAGCTCATCTGGAGCAAACTGTATTCAACAAGGCTCAAAAATGCAGCAGTTGATTTTTGGTCTGACTCAAGTTTCCATTAGTCTTCAGTTGACTACTGTTCCTGTCTGTCTGTCTGCAATGACTGAGCCTCCCAGCCTTTCAACACTGCAATTTCCTTCACGTCCCTTTGGATGTTCCTCTTTATTGTTGTTTGCAAAACACTGAGTCTAGAGTTTGCATATGTGGAAAATCTTGCTGTGAGCTGTCTTTGCTTTGACCTCATTTTTTAGATCTTTCATTTTTCTGTCTTCTTGCTTATAGTCCAACTATGTAACTTTTAAAAGTGGTCTGAGTGTAAAAAATAACTTGTAGTGAAGGCTCCTCAGTAAACAGTAGCTCTCTCTACAACCCAAGGGCAAGTAGATACGCATGCAGAAGACCCAAATGACTGACTGTCCCAAAGAAACAACTAAAATACTGATTAGATTCAAAGGAAGGCTTTGAATTAGATCCAAAAGTTGTCTTGAAAAGGTGTGATGTTTGGGGATTTCTAGACTTCCTCAACCCTTTTTAAATCCTTCAAAACTTTTTTTTTTTTCCCTACCACAATAACATCTTTTAAAATGTTATGGAACTAGCTCTGCTGTTCTTGCACTTGGGATTCCTGTCTGGTTTATGGTCAGCACACCTACAGCCTCCAGGATGTAAGTGCAAAATCAGATTGCCTTGAAGTTATTGTACTTTATGGGAGCAAAGGGTGAAATCCATCTTCAAGACTTGGGGTCGTTTGGGCTAGGTTTCCTGACATACCAGCTCTTACAACAAACCCAGCTGTTCTGGGGTTTTCTGCCAGCTTTAGAGAGAAACAACTAAATAAAGAAAAAATACTCTGCCAAATAGGGATCAAACCTTAGCTTGATTTCAGTGTTGAAGCAGTCTCAGTCTTTGCACTGACACTAGTTAAGTTCTTTTGCTTCAAGGAGGTAACTTGGAAGCAATGTTTGTGAACGAGTCCAGCCCTCTCTCTGCATGTTGCTGTAGGGAAGGGCTGCTTCCTACTGAGCTCCAAGTGTTTCCCTCTGTGAGATAGGATCTGAACAACCCAGAGCAAGACCTACATGTAAATAATATGAAAGCAAAGATGTATGAAATGATTCTGCTTCCCAAGGTGTGATTGTGGAGTAGTTCTTGGCCAGGAGGCATCACTTGAATTGCCCATCCTCAGCCAGGACCAAAGGGACAGGAAAATATTCTCTTGCTAAGCTATAGTTTGAGCTAGGTATAGAGAGCAAAAGAATCACAAACCTTCAAGCAAGTTGTCATCAGTGACTTACAAAGCACTTGATACCTTAGAGCAGCTCTTAATATGTCAATAACTCATTAAAATCTAATGACTTCATGAAATTGGACAAGCAGTAGGAACTGGAAATGGCAGATGTTCAGGGTGCAAAGGGAAGGAGGGGACTGACAGGCTGCCCTAACGCTTGAAAGAAATGCATAATAAAGTTGCAAGGATTTGGGTACTCTGGTCACCTCTCTCATCAGGCCTGGTAGTCCCTCAGCACTCCTGAAATTCCAGCACAAACCCACAATCTTCTCTAATGAAGTGTAGGAAGAGAGAGAAGCATGTAAGAATCCTTGAGCATCTTTTCCATTTATTTGTGTTGCCACCCCTGCTTTTTAAGCTTTCTCTAACTCTTGCAATGCTAGTGAGTTTAGGAACACTCCTAAATTCTGGTGTACACAAACTTTTATCTACTTTACCTGGAAACCTTTGTGACACAATGCCAGGTGTTAGATCCCTAGGATGTTTTGCCACAGCACCTTTGAACTGCAGTTTGCAGGGGTTACCTGGCCTTATGCCAGGCAGTCTGCAGCAAACATCTCACTTGCTGTTTTACCCTCCTTACATGAGTGGTGCCACTCAGTGCTCTGCTGTTTGCTGTTGAAATTACAGACTCTGTCCTTCTCCCAGTGAGCTGGCAGAGAAAAGCTGTGCAGGTTTTCTCACTGATGTGTGACGTGCTGAGACCCTCCACACAAATGTGCACTTCTCTTTGATTGCCTTCACCAGGGCCTGCTCTAAGAGCTGACCATCCTGGATCAGTTCAGTTCATGCCAAAATAATCCTTCCCCTATTCTGTTCAGCTGCACGCAGTGCAATGAAGAAACAAAAGCATGTGTACAATTCCAGAGGGCTCTTAGCAGCTCTAGGAGGGGTGGAATGAGGCATGGCTCTGTGTGTACCGTAGCACTTCATGGGGTTGTTTTGTTACAATCAGTAATAAAGAGCATTTTTGTATAGTTCAGTAATATAAAAGTAATATTGAGCAACTGCACCTTGTGATGAGAGTTGCCAGGGTGTAACTACATAAAAGCAGACAAAGGGCATGGCAAGAAGGTTTTTGCTTGAATTGGAGAAATTGTTATTAGAGGCATAATTCTACAAAGTTGTAGCTGTTGGACCATATGAAGTAAGCCTACCTAGGAAAATATTTAATTCCTTTTGCCACTGCTTCTTTATTGAAGTGAGGATTTCTTCCTGGTGAGATTTTTGTCAGGGGGAAACTTCACATACACCAGTGGAAATTGTCCAAAGCAGAAGAGGAAAATGCCATTTCAAACTGTTAAGTACAGAATTAATAAAGGCCACCTGGAAAAATAAGGGTTCATTGGTTGCTGATTTCGGATGTAAAGTGCATTTTCTTATGGAATTATCATTTATACTTTAGTAAACCCAATACATAATTGAATAATTTTATTCAGTGTTTAATTTGGCATTATAACCAGGTGATGCCTTCTCCTTCCTATGCTTAAAAATTAACATTCTCGTCAACAATAACTTTTTGTCTGCCTGTAGGCAAGTGAATTTTTGTCATTAACTAACACCAGAAAGATCAGGGACTTGGGACCCTAATAATAAGACTGTTGGGAAACACTGAACACCAGCAGAGAGCCCTTTGAATGGAGAGAATTGAGAATTTTCATTGTCTGCTGCCATTATCTTGTTTTCATTCTGCTTGTCTGCCAGCTTGTTGCTAGTAACAAAGATTACTAGAATCTGAGCTTTTGAAAATCCCATTACTTTCCTTTCTTTATCTGATCACACCGTGGAATTATGTCACTGAATTCAAATTCTGACAGTGGTAGAATTGTGTCCCGGATGATTAAACATTTTGTCAGCATAAAGTTGCATGGTTTCTAATTTAAGGATCAGAGAGCTGCATCTCATCTGCTCAGTGTGAGGGCTAACAAATAGCACTATTAAGCTAGCAAGACAACTGTAAAATGTGTATTAAGACTAGCAAGTGGATTAATTTGGGTAGTTTCCTATTACCCTAGCTTCTTTATCTTCCTACAGGGTTTTTTCTACCTTCTTCATGCGTGCATCCATTTCCAGAATCTCTCAAAGCAAGAACTGTGTATTCTGGCTAAATAAGGTGCCACCACTCTTTTGCTGTATAGTTATTACAGGATTTTTACTTGTTAGGTCAGATTGGTGTCGTTTGCCAGATTAAAAATAGTAACTTCCGACGGGAAGATTTAGAGTGATGTATTGATTGTGACTGATAGCTGCTTTTCCAAATGATCATCAATCAGCATCTACTCATACAGGGCACCTAGCAACATAGAGTGACCCTAACCTAGCTGCAAGTTCAAAGATGACGATATATCTGACTTGAGGAACCTTAAACTGGTTTGCCTGCACACTTGAAAATATCCTACCCCGAAACAACCATATTAGTTATTGTTTATGCTTATGCTTGTTCTTAAGCAACAATCTGCCCCACACTGGAGATATTTTGGATCCACATCTGTATGGTACCCTATCCTCTATATATCACTTTTGCCATCCTTTTCTTTATCCTTGCCTTACTCTTTGATTGAGTACCTGTGTCTGTTGTTAATTTTCATCTGTGATGAGTTTTGGATGGGGTCAGTATCCTGACAAATGGCTTTAGAAGACAAATGGTGAGCATTGTAAGAAATGAGACCAAGGTGCTCCATCATGGAGATTTTCAGTCCCTCAATACAGAGTCTTGCTGATGGGAACTTGTTTTGGTCTGCTTTCTTATCAGAAGACCATGGGTAGAAATTATGTAGGGGATTTAATTTCAGATTATTTTCAATCACAGTCCTTCAAAGACAGAATGTAACTTGACACGTGCAACCAAAGGCAAAGTGAGACAGAAGGCAACCAGCTTGGACATTGATTAAAGCTATGGTTGATTGCAAATAGTAATAAGACTTGTGAAATAAGATGCTTATCTAAATCAGGTGTAGAAAAGCAGTAGTGGGATCCAGAGGGGTAGTAAAGGGATATTTAACTGCATTATTTAGTGTACTCTGGGGCTGGAACTAAATTGCTATGGCTGAACTGGTGTTGGTAGGTTAGGAAAAGTGAAGGTACCGAGTGCAGTCCAAGCCCTGCTTATCTGTGGGACTTGAGGGAATAGATATGCTGTTTGTTAAAACCATTTTCATTATGTTTGTGGTGGCCTGTCACATTTGTTATTCTCAATAGATGGGTGTCAGCTATGAACCAAAAATACTTTCTTTCCATTCCCGCTTTTCTTAGGACAGTAGGATGAAATCTTTCATTTATCCATCGCATCTTTATGTTTTTCACACCAGTTTTGAGGCATAGAGAAAAAGACCATGATGAGTCTGTGACAGGAGGAAGCCAAAGTTAAGGTGAAATGAGAATGTATTTTTGTGAAGTTATGTTACATTTACCAATTTTGAAGATTAGCATTTGGAAGTGTGCTTCTTAACTGAAGATAAACAGTTTGTTTTAATCTATTCACATCTAAATTAGGGCTCAGCTATTGGTACTTGCAAGGCACTAAGAAAAGCACTCACTCAGACCATCTGTTGAGAAAGTGGGAATATGAGACTAAGTGTCATCATATGTTCACAAGTCCTGCCTGTCCCTGGTGCTTGTAACAGCAGCCTCATGTGAATGCTGAGTGAGTCTGAAACTGAGGAGGCTCTGTGGGATCTCCACTGTGCCTCTCTGGGGTGCCAGTTAATAGGTTCTTCAGAAAATGCAAGTCTAGATATTTCTCTCACTTCTGTTCTCAGCAAAACTGGTTAAGCGTGGTTAAAAGATGACATGAAAATGATAAATAATCATAGCACAAGTAAATATATGTGAGTATAACATATCACTAAACAACTTTCTAACTGTATTTAAATGTTACTGTAATGAGAAAGCTCATTTTCACTTTCATTTTAGTAAACGTGGGATCAGATTTCCAAATGAAAGGCATGTGAAAGCTGATAGGCACTTAGAGTGGGATGCATTCTGCCTGACTTGAGCCACACATGGCACAGCAGGTCTACAGCTGAGCTCCTTCCCAGTAGACTTTCAGTACAATCAGGGGATACAAACTGGCTTCTCTAGGATGTGATTAATCTGATCTATCCTAGACATCTATTTTAGGAAGCCTAAATTTCTCCATTGACTGTGCATTGAGCCTAGGGCACATGCTTGAGATACAGATGACTGCTTTGTAAGCACTGGCATTTAGTCAGGGCAATGTCACTGCTAAAGCTCAAATGGCCTGCCTCAGATTTCAACCCTATAAAATGAGTAATTCTTCTCAATTAAAGGAATTTATTCAGGAGGCTTAAAACAGGATAATCATTCTTTGCTTTTGCATACATAAGTGTACTCCTCTTTGGGTTTAGTTAGTGCTTACAAAAAGATCTGTCACAACATCTTTGTGTGCCTGTTTCAGGGCTTTGGTGGCTTATGGTATTCAGGGAAAACATCTTTGGAAAGAGACTGGAAATGCAGAAAGGATGACAGAGACAGATTCTCAGTAAATGAGGTTTATGATATAAAATTCTTAGTGGTGTTCTTCTGGGCACTGCTGTATAATTTTAGTTTTCTGATTTATGAATAGTTTGCCATATTGGTCACATATAAAATTATTTGCATACCAAATTTGAGTTCATTCAGCGATGAGATTTTTATTTAGGCTGCTGCTCTCCATGCCTAACTAATTAATATGTCATGCATTTGAGTAGCTGAGGTTCTTAGTCTTCAATAAGCTAAAAATAATTAGTTTTATTGACACTGTTTAAAATTTTAAAACAACAAATAAAATTGCCATCAAAATAAAACACGTTCTCAAGACAGGAAAAGAAACTGATTGTCTAGTGGCTTGGAAGCCATCACATGAGAAACTACAGATAGAATCTGGGAATTTTTTTTCCTTGTGTCTTTGAAAAAGGTACACATTAAAGATTGTAATTTCTGGGAAGTTGAAGTATCTGGGTTTAACCAATAATTTATTAATCCATTTAAAGATGAATCTTACATTTAAACAATATCAGGGATTTGGGATTTTGATAGGAAGCCTAGCAAGGACCAGTGGCTTGGATTTATTTGCAAAACCTCATTCTTTTATAAGTATATTTGAGGTTAGGCGAGGAAGTATAGCTATAGATAATTGAGAAATATGCCTTTCTTCAGCAGAAGTCTGTATATGAAATATTGTATTGTGAGGTGCTTCTTAAAGGCTGCTTTTGAATCAAACTCAGTTGTTTTGATTTTTTATTATATCATATTACGTATTGAATACATTTTATATATTTATCATTCTCAGGTAGTGTAATAGAGCAATAATTTCCATAGAGTGTAGAAGAGATTTGAATAGAGATGGCTGGAAACTGTAAACCTGCAACAGCACTCAAATGACTCCAGTAGGAAAGGAACACCTATAAAATGGGTTTGCCCATGAGATGCAGTCAGGCAGAGTTTGTTACACATATGTGCTTGCATTGCATCCAATGGAAAAATCCAGAGACTTAAATATATCTATTACCGTGCCAAGAGTCCCAGTGGAACTGCAGACCTCTGAAGATGCAGAGCACCTTGTGAAATCTCCTTCATTTTCCCCTAAGGCAGACAGTGCACACAACCCATGTTCTCTGTTTCTTTGTTGATACTTGTTTACTGGTATCAGCATTTGTCTGACTTCTTGTTGCTGTTTGAGTCTTAAAAATACTTCAAAGACTTAATAAGCTTAAGCTATTTTTGTAAGGAATGTAGTTCTTCGTCACTGCTGCAGGTTGAATAATCGCTGTGCAGCTACATGCTGCTTGTATGGTAGGTGACCTCCCAGAAAGATTCATTAGTGTTTGGAACAGATGATTATTCCTGTATTGTTTTACCTAAATAGTTTTTGTTGAAAGAAAGAGATAAGTTAAATATTATTAAAAGTTGGACATGTAGAGTGTATTTTAGAAAGTGCTGTTCATAAACACATCACATTCACTCAGTGCAGACCACCACGTGGTTGCTGTTTAGTTTAGGCAAGTGTCCATTTATGCGTTCTTTACAAGGGCTTGTGATACACTGAGCAGCTGGAGTTTATGTTAGCTTTCTATATTAACCAGAAAGGCAAGGTAGAACTAAATGAGATCATCAAGCCTTGGTAAATACTTCCGTGCTTTCTTCAAAACTGTATCCAAGATCCCTCGCAAAATTCCACAGGGTGCTGCAGGTGTTGGTAGGAAGAGATCAGTTGTGAACATATTTACACAGCTCTCCTTACCTTTCTGTCCAGAGAAGTGCTTATTTCTTTGACAGTTAAGACCTTAAATGCAACAAAATATAAAGGACTGGGCAGGGATTAAGCATTTTAAGTGCAAGGAGCAACCCTCTGGAGATGCCTCCCTTTCACTATTGACCTTGATTTAGAAGAAATTGGTTTGTACTAGCAACCATGTACCACATAGGTGTTTATAAGTCTTCACAAGTTTATTAATAAATACGACATTGGATACGATTTCTTGACTTAAAACTAATTTGTAACTAGTCTTCTCTCCTGCAATGTAGTTAAGTTCTAGTGAAATGTAGTGAAATGTATTGCAAGTCTAGTTCTGGAATAAAATGACATACTGTTCAGCAAGCCTATACTGAGAGAGGCTCTCAGTTGCAAAATGGTGGAAACTTCTAAATTTTTTAATTCAAACAACCTCATTTGTGAATCATAAATATATCTGGGGAGAATTGACCCCAGCTTCTTTAAAGATGACTCGCTCTTGCCCGTCACTGCCTCTGTGGCTATTCTGATATTCTAGAATACAGAATATGCTTGTATTTCTCTATCTTGCCATGTAGATATATGTATAAAAACAAAAGTATATACCAAGTTCTTCTTCTTGGGTTAGTGGAGGATGTCTGAGAGAAGCCAGGCTGTGAAAGGACACTCAAATCTATGTCTACCTGCACTGCCTCAGCCCTGGCACTGAGATTCCTGTGTGACACGTACCCCTGGGTCTTTGCAGGGGACCTGATACTTCTCTGCTTAATTTAGGGAAGCTCGCCCACTTTTCCTGAGTCCTAGTGAGGATTTTCAGCTTTTCCTGAGCTGGATTTTGATGTAGAAACAGAAGCATTAAGTAAACTGGGTAATGCTTCCAGTTGCTGAATTGGTTTAGCTGAGTGTGAGTTGTGAGGTAGAAAAGACACAGGTACTTAAACTGTGTTATGGACAGCAGGTTGTATATATGAATAAATATAAACACAATACATGTATTTATACATGTATTATACATACAATATATAGAAATACAATACATGTAACCCATGGCAGGGGAATTCTAAAAGCCTCCAGGAGAGATTTCTTTCTATCACTTCAGATGCATTTGCATTTTTCTCATAAACTGGAAATGCCAAAACTTTCTACCTTTCCATACTCCATCCTTAAAGAGTATGGGTTCTTTCTGCTTGTTTGAGTGTTGAGGTTTACTGTTTTAGTGGATTTTGGTTTTTTTTCTTTATTTTCCCTGTGGTGATGGTGGTGGTTTTTGTTTTGGTTTGGATTTTTGTTTAATGCTTTCATTTGCCATGCTGCTTGTGGATTTCAAAACCTTGCCAGAAGGTATTTTTAAAATTGGTCACTCCTCTTGGTTGTCACATGTCAGCACAAATCAAAATGCTTGTCAACTGTTTTTTCCAATAAATAGCTTTATTAAATTCATCTTACAGTGTAAGGGTATGTTTGTAGTCTGCTTCTGTAAGGGTTGAATAATATGCTTGAATCTTACTTCTAGGAAAAGAGACTGTAGTAGGAACTGTAATGTATTCAATTTCACCTGGAGAACAATGTCCTGAGGGTTAAACTACATCAAAAATTTAAATATTTCCCTTTGGAATGTGAGATGCGGATAATTGTATGCATTCCTCTGTTACAACTTTTGTTTATCCAGTTTCACACTCTTCTATTTAATTGTCAGCTAGGAGCACAATGAGCCCATTGGTTCATTATTTATGTAAGAAAATATAGTCTCTACTGATGTTGTATTGACCTTAAACCAAGTTTCAGAAGGCAAAATAAACAATGTCCCTAATGTAAAACATGCAAGACTGCAGGACTGTTTAATTCTCACAGAATTATTCAGAATGATCTTTGCAGGGTTGCCTTGTAGTCTTTCAAAGCATAGTGCTGTATTGTTATCAGAGAAGATAATGCTTTCCACAGAGATGCAGGATAACACCCCTGCTAGGAATGCACTGCCCCAGGGAGGAGAAAGCTAAAGGTGAGCCTACTTGAAGCTTTTGCTTTCATTTCAAAATAATTATAACATTTAGGCTATTGGTGACACTGCCTATGGTAATTCTAACAGGTTAGAACATCTGAATCTGTTTCACATGTAATGCACAGGAGTGTTTTGCATGTGTTTTTAATAATTACCATGTTTTCCTTCAGGTGTTTTGTTACAATATGTTCTATGCAGCCCCAAATTTCTCTGTCAGAATCACGCATTCTCCAAGAAGCTGAGCATACTGCATAATAAAAACAGCCTTGTTTGTGCTCCCACACAGCTACTGAGTCCTTCAGATAAACAAGGGAAACCCCACAGGAATAGGGGCTGTTCTCTGAGGAGCTGGGAGTGATCTGCAGCCTTCCTGCCATGCCCTGAGTGCCTGACCCAGGAGACTGAGATGTTCTCTCCCACCACTTGTCCTCTGGTAGCTGTCATGCTTCCACCCACAGCAACCTGAGGATAGTCACGTATGTGCATGTACAGTTGTGTGGAGATACTATATATTTGTGTGTATATATATATATATATATATATATATATATATTCATCTTTATACACACACATATATAGGACTAGACCACGTGCATTGTTACCATTGTGTGACATCTACACTGTGCTGTTTCACAGTGACTTTAAATCTAAATCTAGGCTGCTACTGCAAGATGAGATCCAGCTCGTTCTCCCTTCCTTGCTCTTGCCCTGCAGAAACACCGACAGAAGCTCTCACTGGCACGTGGTGAGCTGGCTCCATGCCCTCCTCTGGCTCACCCATGGCCCAAAAATGCTAATTTTGGCCCAAAGGAAGTCATGGAAATGAGGGATCAGGGATGACATCAGTCCCTCTCAGCAGCAGCCCGGGTTAACTTTAACTTTTTGTAAAACCACAGCTTTCAGGAAAGGCAGGGATGAAAAAGAAGACCAGAAATAACCATCTGATTTGAAATACCTACTTGGACATTTGTGTGTGCTTCTTTCACTTGTACAGACTGCACTGGAAGTCATGTCAGTATCTCAGAGTGACTTTCCAGTTATTGTTTTCTCAGTGTTGGTGACTCATTTCAGGGAGAACATCCAGCTTGGCCTAAGGGATCTCAAGTTCTCTAATCAGGAAATAGTTAAGATGAAAGCACCCTGCAAGCATCTTGGAGAAGGGAAGGGGAGAAATAGAGAGAACATCAACAGGAGTTTTTTATTTATATTCAATTGTACATCTTGTCCTCTCACAAACTGTATTTTATCTCATGCCAGTCTGAAAAGAGAAGTAGAGGAATGCGTTTGGAATTTAAATGCTTAACAATGTCAGAATTACCTTTTGTCCTGACTTTTCGCGATTTTTTATGAGTACATTGCGGCTGCTCTCTAAATTAATCTGCTACTCCTTGTCATGCATCAAAGAGATTCCTTAAGAACTTGATTTTTTCCGCTTACATAGAACTCAGCATGATTAGATCTAAATCTTTAATGGGGATCACTTCTTTCCTGTGAAAATTGTATCATGATAAACTAGGAAGAAAGAAAACTCTGTACAGGCTTCTTTTCTGCTAAGCCTGTCAAACCCTTGGTTAAGAGCTCTGGTTGTACCCTTGTTGGCCAGCTGAAGTTAATTCCACCCGTGCGTGGCTGAGCTACTTATGATTCAGCTGCTGCACTGCTTGGCATTTAAATACTAACAAGAAACAGGGATCTTTTGTATTAACATGACTCTTCCAGCCACAGTGGCTCAGCAGATGAAATAGGACTGGTTCAACTTCCATGCATGGCAGGGAGGGAGAGGAATATCCTTGGCTACTGTGCCGAGGTATGTCCAAGCCCTAAGAGATCTGTGTCATTGTGTTGAGATGAGCTGGTTATGAAGGGCCTGTATAGTGTCTCTTCCTTCTGTCTTTTTTTCTCCTGCCTGAATTTATGTAACAATTCAGGGGCCAATAACCCATTATTTCTGCTCCATAATTAGGCCTTGTCATGTGTCCACTTCTTTATAACCTCCTAATTTGTCGTATTAGCAGAGCTGTGTTTCCTCATCACAACTTCTTTTTATTATGAAAGGATAAGGTCAGCTGAACTATATGTATATTGTCACTGCTAATACTTCAGGCAGACACAGCTATTTCTCTGGTTGAAGTGATGTGCAGTAATATCAGGAGGTGTTGGATTATGTCATGTTTTTTCCCCCTGTGCTGACACTGTTACTCAAACAGTTCTTGAGCAGAAGCGTGGCAAGTCGAGGCTGAAGGTTGTTCCTGGACTCCTTAGCACATCATTTGTATTATCCACTTGCAAATCCTTCCCTTTCCATCATTTTGCTTCTCAGAAAACTGACTTTTAGAACATGGTGGAGGAGTTGGCAAGCCTTCTGCAGAATCTTGGCGTGTGGGAAGGGATCTCAACCTGGAGCAAAGCAGTTTATTCAGACAGCCACCAGCTGGGATATTTGCAGTTTTCTTGTCATCTTGTCTCATGCCCAGATGACAAAAAGGTTTATTATTCTAGGCAATTAGGGTGAATGTTCCCCACTTGTGTTTTGTCTTTGGTATGATAAATTTGGTGGTGAAACCCTGAAGAGTATTTTAATGGTGTTTTTTAGCTTATGCAGAGGCTGAAGGCCAGTAACATTATGAAATGTCATCCCTGCCTTCCCTTACCCATGTTTAAGTAATTGAAATAATTTGAGGTAAAAGTGTTACCTTTCATGCATTACCTACAGCAGGAACCAAATAACTGTGTACACTCCAAGGTGTGAGGTGTGGCAGCCACGTCTTGGCGGAGGCTGGAGGATTGATGGCAAGCCTTTGCCAGGGTAAGAGGCAAACACTTTAGTGGGAGTGTTGTCTGGAAGAGATGTCAAATAATCCTCAGGGCCCAAACAACCTTGAGAGGGCCTGATCTAGAGCAGTGTCTCATGCAGGGTGCTGTACTTGAGAGATAACTTGGGCCATAAAAGAGATTTCAGTACAAAAGCAAAATGAATATTCAGAAATCCTGAGGATGCAACCTCTGAGAGGCTGGGGAAGGGATTTCAATTTTTAGCGGAAAGAAAAATGAGGAGAGGCATCATAATAGTCTTCAGGTATGTTAAGGCTGCAATAAAGAGAAAAGCAGCACATTCCCCATGTATTCTCTTGGTAGAACCAGAGAAAATGGGCTTAAGACTCAAAAAAGAAGATTGATTATGTTAGAAGCATTCTTTCTTAGGTTAATAGTTTGAAGGTTGGGGTTGATTGCCAGGTGAAATTGGACTGATTTCTATGAAGAATGAGATATCTGAATCTCACCTAGGATGAGAATGATGAACAGCATCACTTCCTTAATGTTACTTTTAGCCATATTCTTTAATTGAACATAAACTATTTATGTTGTGTGCCTTCTCATATTTTTTAACCCTTTCCCATGCAAAAGATTGACCTTTCCTCATGCTAGTGCTTAATGATGTCTGAACAAAACGAAGTTAAACAATAGTAAAGGAAATTTTTCGTGAGGATAGCTTTGATTTCCTGGCTGCTCTCTTCAGTGACCTGACAGTTTCTGTTTCTCCATCTTAAATACAGTATGATGGTCATAGAGTAAGTAACTAGTGAAAAATAGTTTTGACCTCTTGGAAGCTTTAAATGCTAAAATACCATTGCTTCACTTACCATATTCATAGTTCTTCTCGAATCACAGTTATATGTTCACCCAAAGCTGCTCTTCCACAGGACTTTAAATTTGGAATTATTCTATTCTTTTCCTTCTTCTTTTATTGTGTTGAAATTCAATTCTACAGTCGTAGCAAAACTGACAGGTACTTCACCTATTCACCCTTGCAAGCAGCTGCAGGGTTGGTTGCTTTGCCATCTCTTCTCAACAGCAATACTTTCCCTTTCTCTCCCTCCCCTTTGCCTCTCAAATGGCCAGAATTTGAAAACCATCTGCTGTCAGGCTGGGACGTGCTTACTGTTTTCTTTCAGTTTGTATTTGCTGGCACTTTTGGCTCCCTGGTGAGAGCCCATGGCTGTCCTGAGTCAGCTCCAGGCTCCTGAGACCCAGCCTGGGAGGGACACGGCTTGCAAGAGTCAGTCTGCTCAGAGTGGTGTAGAAGTCTGTGTTGGTTAAAGCCTGAGCCTTCAGGAGGAAAATATCCAACTGAGTGTTTAAAGGAGGGAATGTTGGAGAGGCTCTGACTGAGCAGACATCTCCTTCTGGCCTTGTGGTCTGTCCTTCCTCCCCCCTGCTTCTGTAGTCTCATCCTGCTTCCTCTAGTGGCTGCTGCTTTAGAAGTGGCTTTAGTACAAAAAAGGCTTTCTTTGAAGTTTTGTGGAAATACCATTTCTAAGGAAGTATGACCAGCAAAATCCCAGCTTTCTCTTTCAGCTTTCTGGTTAGAGTACAGCACAAGTATCTGTGTTTCTCCACTTCTGGTGTAAGATGAAAACTTTGTGACTTTTATGGTTCAATGGCTTTTGGCAAACTTCAATTCTCCATCTTAAACCCACGCACTTGTATAAACATAACTGGCTTCAAGCTGTGTCAAATATAATCACTTAACTACAAAAACAAAAACACCCAGATATAATTGCTAAGATTCCACTTTTTATAAACATTTTAGACTGAAAATGAGAATTTGGAGTGACAATCACACCCTGCTTGCTAGCATTTTTTCCCTTTTTGGTTCTTCCTTTCATTTTCCCTATTGTCGTCCATCCTCTTTCTATTTGCTAAAAGCATATTTTTTGCTGCTCTGAGCCCCACAGAAATACATTCTGCCTAAATTGTGTCTTAGAAACACACGGAGACACATGACAATGAGAAATACAAGGCAAAAGCTGAAATATGACACCACCGTTCCTTAGGGAGAGGAATACTGAATATTAAGTGAAATCCTGAAGTTTCTTGTGCTGCTGCCTAAAGCAGCTTGATATGAGTGGTGAGCATTAAAAACCAAACTATGTTGTGGAAGGAACAGAGTCAGCAAAACAATTCAAAGAATGCATTGGCTTTATGTTTCTGTTTGACAGTAAATATTTGTTCTACATTACAGTCGAGTAGGAAAAAAGAAACTAAAATATAATTTTAAAAAAAAATCAATGTGCTGGCAAAACCAAACCCAGAAGTGGTGGGGCAGAAGAGATTGCAGGGTTTATTTTGAAGAGGATCTTGGGATATTTTTTAGCAACACTTTCCTCCCACAGAGTGCTCCAAAGCAATGGATCACTTTCGGCTTTGTTTGAAAGTCAAAAATACTTAGCAAAAAAAAAAAAAAAAAAAAAAAAAAAAAACAAAAAAACAAAAAACAAAACAAAAAAAAACCCAAAAAACCCCCAAACAAACAAACAAACAAACAAAAAACCCCAAACCCAACAAAACAAAAAAAATCCTGTGCTTTTTTGAGAACTGACACTAAAAGCGTGGAAATGCTGTTCTGTGCAACTGAGGTCAAAACAGCCCTCACTCCCCCAGCACTACCCAAACTTGAACTCTCTGAAAGACTCTTCCAGAAATTCAGAAAACATAGTTGCACTTTGCATGAACATCACAATCTGTAGTAAGAATTCAACTTGTTTTGTACTTGTCTGTAATTCCAGTTTTTAGTTTAAATAAGGAACAAAACAAAACAAAAACCAAAAACCAACAAAAAACCTGCCAGAAATATTAAGCCTTCTGTTACCTTCCATTAAGCTGCAGCTCTGGGACTGCTGAGACTTCAGGAAGGGCAGATGAACATGAATTAGCTGCTGATCCTTCTGCAGGCTTCACTTTAATACTTGCCCAGGTATTGCCTAGTTCACTTCCCAAAACCCTCTGAAGAGAGTTGGGAGCTCCTTTCAGGGTAGGCAAGGAGTTGGACATGAGCAGATAAGGGAGGAGCTGAGTGGGGTCATTGATGGGGGCTGCTGTTCCTGCTGCTTCCCAGCAAGGATGGGGCTGAGCTGCAGAGGAGTTGTTGCTCTACCTGTGCATTCCCAGAATTTCCTGCATGTGCCTGAAGGCAGACAGTGAATCTATGGAGATTTGCTCCTAGGAACTCTTGCAAAGCCCATCTGGAAGCGCAGGAATTATCTTATGTGTACGTGATAGAAATCCCACACCTGAACCAGGTCAGTCTGCTGAGCAGTGCTGCAGATGTTCCTGCAGCAAAAGACATGTTTTATCAGATATTTGAGTGTTATGGTGGTTGCTTGGTTAATTATATGGAAGGAATTAACAGCCTGTAAATATTTGAGCTGTAAAACTCACAGAAAACTGAAATATTCTGAATAAAATTATAAAAAAAAAGCCCTAGAGAATCTTTTATAGATCTTCGTACAACCTGGGTATAAATTCAATTGTAAGTTACATTATTGTCTCCTCAAATGATAAAAGTACACCAAATTTCATAGTAATATAGCTGAATTGTTGAGAATTCCATAAGTTTGTTTTCTCTGTGGTCCAGTTTGCTCTGTTGACAAAGAGGAAAGCGTGTGGTTAATATTACTAGAGAAAGTACACACTTTTGTTGATGGAACTGCTTTCATTTACTTGGTTTTGGAAGACATGGGTTTACTTAGGGAAAATCCAGATGCAGATGATTAGATGAAAGGGAAAACCACCAAAAACAATAGGATGAGACTAAATATGTAGAGCCACCGTAATATATCTGCGTATCTGGATCGCTATTTTCTCATAATGAGTAACAGGGCCCGGAAACCCTTTAACATATGTTACGTTCACAATGAATCAACTCACGGTTTTACTCATATCCTTTTTATACTTTTATAAAACAGAGTTTGGATGTGGTTCCAGCAATTTAGAAATGTTTTATGGCAACTGAGTCAAAGGATTTGGCAGGTTTTGCAGTTTGGAAGGCCACTGGAATGTTTTGAAAAAGCCATACTAATGTCTTAGTAATAATGAGGTAAGAGTAATAAATTTTAGTTTGTTGCCAAGAGTAGGATTCTAATTTTTATTTGAATAGTTAGCAGATATTCACTCTCTAGGAGATTCCTTAGTTTTTTGCCTTTCAAGTGATAGATTCTCTGTAAGGAAGGAGTCATCCATGGGGAACCTTCTGGCTTTTTTCTATATTTTGGAGATGAAGAAATGGAGTGCCCTGTTTTGTTAATAGCTTTGTTTAGATAAACTTGTTTAAAAATAATTGCAAAAATTCGTGGTCTCTTTCCTTATAAAATTACAAAAAACCAGTTAAAAATACATATTTATTTTCTAATTGTTTTTCAAGGAAGTAACAGAAGGTCAATCTAGGATGGAGTTTTTATGTTTAACATATGGGGCAAGAAGGTACCCAGTGCTCCCTGGAAATTATGAGAGAGTAATAACATCAAAAAATCTCACCCCTCTTTCTTAAATATTTAAATGTCAGTACCATGATCAGTGAACCACCATGTCAAAATGTTTAATGTGGACTACATGATTCTGGCATAAATAACGTGATGTTTTTTCTATTAAGTTTGCTACCTAGCAAAATACGTGTGTGTTTTTTGGCAGTGAGCATTAACAATTCCTAACAAACAGAATCTTGTCACTGATCCTGCACTTTTGCAGAAGGGCCGAGATGAGGGATGAAAGAGCACACAAATGCAAAGGGTTAAGGAACTGGTTTCTTGCCTCCACAGTATTGTGTTAAGTGTTTTAGGAATATAACTGGATCTTCTTGTAAATCAGAGTAAAGGAAGGAGTAAATGCATGAAAGTTAACAGATACTGTGTGGTTAAAATCAGAGTCTTCAAAGTGTTGGTGTGTTTACTCCATTGTGTCAGCTAACATGGCACACGAGGGCCTATTTGCACAGGAATTGTTGGGTCATTTTGTTTGATGTACAGAAGTTACCTTGTCAGTGGTTTGGCTCTGGTGTCCTTCCTGAAGAAGCAGGCTGTGTTAAGTGTTAGATGTGATGGTTCCAAGAGGCACCTTGGCAATCTGACCACTTCCATCAGTAATCAGAGGACTTCAGTGTGTTGCAACACTTGTGGAAAAAAGGTGTCAAGGTGTCACAGTGGTCATAGACCTTAAATAAAGTCAACATAGGCTGTACTGCAAGAACGTGAAGACCTGAGACTAAACTGTTGCAATCTAGATTTCCAGTCTCCCCTATCTGGTCATTGAAGCCATTGTTTCCTGATTTACAGAGGAATGAAGCTTGAAAACAGCAGGAACTCAGCATGGTTACCCCAGCCTGGGTCACCTTACAGAGCTGGAGTTACACTGAGTTCTTGTCACTGAGGGTCGCTCCTTGGCTACCAGCAGAGAAATGATCCTTCTTTGGCTCTCTTAGACCTTAAGACTGAACAAAAACCTTGAGATTTTGATTTTCTTGTTAAGTGGTATCTGTCTGTGTGCCACTGGAACACACACAGGATGCCTTTGGGGTTTAATATACCTTCCCATGTGCTCCTGTGACTAAAATACACTTGTAACACTGGTCTTCAGAGCAGGTATCCCATCTGCCAGGGACAGCAGAGGCAGCAGGGACCTGGTATTCATGAGCAGCAAATGCATATGGGCACAATTATGCGATAAAGAGAAGTGATTTCTCATTTGTGTTTTTTTAAATTTACAGAACTCTAGGGAAAAACAATGTTTGCTCAGCATATTCATATTTTGTCATAAATTGTTGATGCCTTTAGTCCAGTTATGATGATAAATTATTAATTCTTCACCATTTTGTACTCTTCTGTATCTTCACATAGGATAGGTACCTTGTTTCTCACTGGAGCATTGAGAAGGGAATACATCTGGTAATAGCAAGACTTTCATAAATTTTAAACAAATTAAGTTAGGGAAAACAAGAGCAAACAATCTTAGACTATCTATCAGTGTTTAAAAAAAGCTGTATTTAATTCAAAATTTGTCATTTAAAATGTATGTTAGTAGATCATAATTCTTCATTTTTGGTAGTATTTTCAGGTTTGATTTCTCCACTTTTGGTGCCATAAAATTGGCAGTTATTTTAACTAGCAGTCACATCATTAATAATCTCTGCAGCTTTTTCATTGTTGCAGTTCATGTTTACCAAATACTTTTTTTTTCTCTTAAAAGCCATTTACTCATAAATTATTTCTGTTTCAAAACACAATGTGAAATAATCTGTGTACTTTTTCAGTAGACGCTGAAGAAAAAGGAAAGTTGGACCACACAGTCACCACTGGCATCTGTTAGGATTATTATCCTGTATAACAGCTTGCTTTTACTAAATATCTTTTTGATTGGCCACCAAGCCTTTCCTGGACTCTTAAAATTTGACAGTTAAGTCAAGCATGTAATTTCAAAGATTATAGTAGAAATTTGGAATTGGATTACAGTTTTATGTGTGTTTGACTTCATGGCAATTCTAATTTTCAGACTATTCTTAACTAATAAATTTATTATTTAGGTCAGACAGATGCCAAACAAATGGCTTCTGCCAACCTGGCTAATTTTTTCCTTTTCCTCTCTGAATACAAAGATAAGTGTTCTGTTAGTGTTCATTTGAAGGGACACAGTAATTGGATACCTACATCTATTCATCTTTAGGTTATTCGTTGAAATTGAGCCAACCTCAAAGTCATTAACGTGACTGGGGCTGTTTCTAGCTAGTGTGAAATGAGCTGGAAGTCTTACCTAATTATTGATAGGCATCTGTAGTAAAATGCTTTTGCTGCAACTGATGCAGAAAATATACCTGTAGTGGGCATAATTAAGTATATAAATAACAAATAATGTAACTTCCTAGGATGTAAAAAAATTTCTTTACCTAGAAAAAATTTTGTCTGTATCATGTTTGAGGTCTTCTAGTGGAGAGTATCTTTTGGAGTGTTCCTTTACATTAAAGTGCTATGCCTGCTGGGCTTTTAGAAATAAGGCTTCAGTTTTCATGACCAAGATGTATTTCAGACACAGTAGGATAGCCTTCAGTATAATTACAATGTCTGTGTGTGGCTGGAACCTTGAGATGAATGTAGCTTTGATACAGAATGGAAGGGATGTAAGAACTGGGTCTCTTCTAACATTAGGATAAATACTAGAGGCAGATGAGATTATATGTGGAAAAACCAACCTGAGTATCTAGTCCTGCAAGTAGTGGTACTCTCTTTGTAGCTATAGTAAAACCTCAGTTCATTTCACACTTTTGCAATCTTCTGGGTATTAGTATAATGAAAATAGTAAAAGTATTGTCAATATGCTGTAACCATCATCAAAAGACTTGTTCTGCAGACAGGGGCCTTCTGCAAAAAGTTCTCTATTATTCAGTTAAATGAAATTAAATGTATTAAACTTAAAAACATCCCACACATTTGCCATTGTAGATGAAGGAAAAAAAAAAACAAAACAAAAAAAGAAACAGGCACTGGCCCTGCAGCACAAAGGGTGGTTCCAAGGCATGGCTGTGGTTTTGTGCATGAAGTGCTCAGAAGGGTCTGTAGGAGAGAGGCTCAGCTTCCAGCAGAGCTTTTTGTGCCTGAGGAAATACAACCTGTACCATCATTAGGTCTGTAGGTCCAAGAGACAGTGGCCTAATATAAAAGCATTAGCAGGAAGTATTTAATGAAAATCTAGAAGTCACTTCCATGGAGACAGCTCTGAATTTTCTGTATCTTAATGTTAGCAAAGCATTCTCTTGACATAGAGTCACTGGTTGGATGTATAAATGGATTTTGTGATTTAACATGACTATCAAAAGGTTCCATTTTCAACCTCAGAGTAAGGCATTAGCAAGAAGAACAAAAAGCAGTTGGAAATTGAGCTGCTCCAGAGTAATTTTAAAATGAAAGTCAGCAGCCCTGAAGATTGCAGCGCCTGACTGGATTGTTTTACCAGGCACTTGGTTGGATTCATGATGAATACACCAGACCTAACAGTTGTGCAGCTACAGGATGAGAGGGCTCTTACTCAAGGAAAAAGAATCCTTCCTTTTGCACTCAGTCAAGATGCACCACACTGCTGAGTCTAGTCCTCGATGGAAGGAAAAGCCAGAACCCAGAGCAGAAAGTGAGAACAGATCAGCCCCAACCTTTCCCCACAACCTACAATCACACTGGGGTAGGAGCAAGGAATTGCATTTTCTAGCCAGATGTGCCAGAGGAGAAGGATCCAAGTTAACTTTTGTGTTTGCTATGGGTTCTGCAGGTCTGTTCAGAGTGACATTTCCCACATGCCTGAAAGCAAGAAGGTGTTTTAGGACTCCTTCTTTTATTACAATTGTCTCTGTCATGGGAATTTTCTTTTTTTCATATGAAACCATACAAAAGTAGTACATTATGGCATTGACACTGTATCCAAATTGATAGTTTTGTATTATTTAGAAAATGTTCCAAGCCAAAGGCGAAATGCCCCAAATTAGCTTAGAAAAAATATAACTCAAAGAAATAATCATCCCCTGGATAAAATCCAGCTTTGGAAACAGAGAGAATTAGATTGTCATCCTAACTGGCACCAGCTCCTGCACAGCATTTGGCAGATTACTTAGGTCAGATTTTAGCTGTAGTGTTTATGTTTAAGTGAAGAGGCTCTGGTTTCCAAGCAGGTTAATATATAATGATATTTTAACTGATAGTAGGGGCAGTTCTCAAAAGTGCTGAAATCATTGAACTTTTGGAGATTTTAAAAATTAATCAACAAAATTCATGTTTAGAAAAGTATGTAACATAATGATGTAAAAACAGAGACTTAAGTGTCTTTCTATTTACAAAATTACTTTAGGGAATTCTATTGCCAAAATTAATAGGCATTTGAAAAGAATGAAATTCATGCCTGTTAAAAAGGCAGAAAATAGACTAAATAATAGTAGTGTTCATTTTTTACCCTCCAAAATTAAATACCTTGTGTTCATCATAAATACCACAAATGAGAAGATAGCACAAGTCACAAAAACTTTTATTTACTTTGTTTTGAATACAATTTAATTTATTTCTGCTTCAGAACAAAAGTTTATAGGAGAAAAAAAATGACAGATGATTTTAATTTCCTTCTAATAAATCTGACTTGTATTATACTCATTCTTCTGAGCTCTTATTGGAAACTGCCTGAGCAGAAAGTTCATTTTTCCTGAAAAGTCACACTTCCTCCTGGATGCGAGTAATAACATGTATGTTTATTTAGTAATTTTTTTTAACTAAATAAAAGATCTCTCCAAATACACAAGGCTGCCAAGAAGTGGATATTTGCTGGTAATTTTCATGAGCATTTTCCAAATTCCATTTTCTGGTAAGTTTCCAGAGCATCTTTTTCTAAAACGGCTCTGAAGCACTGGCTGTAAAAGAGAGGACCTTCTAACTCTTATCTTAGTACCTCAGGTTGGTAGGACACTTACATTTTTTCTTCATAGAAGACTTCTGAACAGATCTTTCGTTCTCAGAGAGGATCTCTCACCACCTCACGTGGTGTTTGTGCTTGGCATATTGCAAATACCACCTCTTGGTGTGGCAGTTTCTCATTGTCTTGAGGAGAAGAGAGAAGAGTGGTTGAGGAGGTGCAGAAGAGCTCTGGATCTTCATCACAGCATTTGATTCTTGCTGAGGAAATTGCCATTTAACCCTTCACAACCTCCTCCTTCTAGTAAGTGTACCTCAAGGCGTAACTCCACTAGAGCTGACCCTTGGCAGTGATCTGTGTGTTCCTATAAACTGCCTTTCACTGAGGGCTCTCACAACTGCTCAGTTAACAGGAATGTGATGTTACAACCAGGGGATCTTCATAGTTCTGGGATGGGAGCTCCTTTGCTTCCACCTCTCTTTCTGCCATGGTGAAGCTGGTGGCTGTGGCACACAGTTCAGCACCTTTCTGTGAAAAGCACAGCTAGACAGCTGTACTCCCACCAGATTATTACATTAATGTTCCTCAAAGTTATACTTTAGCTGCTTTAATGTACCTAAATCCTACTGTAAAGGACACTTCTGTTTCCAGGAATACAGCATATTCTTGTACAATGCCAAAATAAATAATGGGTAGGAGACAGGGATGAAACAGAGGTAAGAGGAGTTTTCTGCTGAATGAGTGTTTGGACTGTAAACTCTGCAGGGGTTTGGGCTGTGTATACACACTTGTGTTCTAAGGAGGATGATCTCAACACCAGTGTCCAACAATAAATAAGGTCTTGCAAAGAGAATAAATAACATTTTGAGAAAACAGATAAGGCTGCTGCCTGTCCAAAGCCAAAAGGCATCAGAGAGGCTCATTCTGAGGTGCTGAACTTATAAGAAAACATGAAGATTTAATACTCTTGGAACACACATGTAAATTAGGAAAGAAATTCATAGAATCAAGTGAAACCCAAAATAATAAGCAAATAAACTATGACCCAGACTATTCCTTGAACTCAGCTTCACCCTTGACTTTTCTGCAAATTCACTGACACCAAGACATGCTCTCCAGTGTGGGGCAGAAACAGGGACGATTCATGATGATGGAATCAAATATTGCTAAGATCCTGCCAAAGCAGATGCAACCCTTTTCTCCTGTCTGTCCATGTCTGAGTGCACTGTTGCCAGAGATCCAGCTAACAAATGCCCAAAAAGAGCATGCCTCATCCCATCATTTTGGTCACCTTGGCATAACCAGACTTCTGGGAAGTTTCTTATTAACCTTTTGGAAACAGATAACCCTGTCTGGTCTGTGTCCTACCCTGTTGACAGAATTATTAGCAAAGATACATACTTTGCAGCCTTGCTGATATTTTATATTTATCCTTTTCAGTTGCATTTTTCAAGTTTCCACCATTCGTATTATATCAGTTCTTCTCTTTAAATTGTGTTTACTCTCTTTAAAGTTCTTGTGTTATTTAGCTTCATATTGTTTAAGTGGGATAGAATACAAGATATATATTTATTTGTTCATTTGGAAAAAATTCACCATTACTTAGACCACCTAGGAGATTAAACCCTGCCAGGGTACCAATGACCTGTCCTGTGTCTTATACTCAAAGCAATATTCTATGCATTAGGATAAATAACAATTCCTTATTGTCTTATGCAGGGAAAATTAGAAATGACTGGACAAAGTAGACAGAAATGTTGGATTGCTTGCTTGGCAGACCGTTGGGATCATACTCTGCTTAGCTACATTTTACTTCTTGTCATGCTTCCAGATTTCTATAGTTGAAAAACCACTTGACAGTTGGATGGCATACACAAGAATTCTTCTGTTGCTTTCATATATGTGTTTTAAAAGAATATTTTTTTTATCTCTAATGACAAGGCGATAAAAATCCCCAGAGGAGGTATCTTTCACTTCAGTGCATCTCACGGGCCCATGAAGAAGCAGAAGCGTGTCTGCTTAGTCTTCTGGTATGTTTCTTCTGGTCCTCTAATTCTGGAGGAGCAAAGGTGTTGGGGCACAGTGTACTATCTGTCTGCTTCCTAGGCTCTCCATACAGGCTTTGTAGCCAGGATTGTTTATTCTGCAGACAGGTTTCTGAGATGGTGTTGAAGCTTCTTGAGGCAAAATTGTTGTCCTGGTGTGTGGCTGAGGCTTCTCTAGCTTACATTGCGTAGGTGCCCATCTCTAATGCTGTGGTGGTCTTCAGCTGCAAATTCTGCAAATCAGAACTTACGGGTCTTGCAGGACACTCCCTGACAAGATGTTGTTTTCCAAAGCTGATATATATTCTGAAAAATGCCATCTGACTGTGATGATTGCCAAACAGCAGCGTTTTTAAGGCACCATTGCTGAACCTAAAATTTATGTCAAGAGCTCAATGAACCCTTTTCTTTTAGCTTTTAATCTGAAGCTCTGCTGACAGCACTGCTCCATTGATCCGCTCCATGGATCACTGAACTGTGGCCTCACGGAGCAAGCTTTGGGAAACTGTTAGCAGAGCTCCACAGTGATATTATTAGCTCACGATTTGCTACACTTAAGTAGCGCTCCCGAAGGAGCAGGGTACTGCACTCAGTTTTCGGAGTTCTGAATTCGCCTCTGTTTTTGCCATTTATTTTTGTAGTGGTCTTGGGCAATTGCTTTTCTCCACAGTCACTTAGTTGTTGCTCTTTTTATCTTAGAGAAAGATAATTGGTAAAAGACTTGATGAAAGAGCAATCCTCAAGTTTCACTCAGATGTTTGAAACTGGGCTTTTATGCCTTGGGTTTTTTTATCCATAAAGGGAAGATAGCAACACTCAAACCTGAAGCTGGGAGGCTTAATGAATATTCATGCAGTGCTCTGAAGAGTAAGTGCCTTAGAATTTTCCAAATAATAATTACACCTGCTGACTTTTATTCCAAGCCCCCTTCCACCCTTGCCCTTTCATTATTTCAACATATAGTCTCTCAGGGCTGTGGACCTGAGACCATTGGAATTTTTTAATGAACATTTCAGACTTGTGCGTGAGATTTGCTTGAATATAAGGGTAATTTTCACCTATTGTTTTATTTTTCCATGTTCTTCTTCTTTCAGGCTTTTAGGATGAGCTGTTATAGTGGGATACAATTTCACTGTAGCCTGTGATATAATTTTTTGCTAATGTTATTATGTCAGAGGGTTACACTAGTCACGTATGACCAGGCTGTGCCCTGGCGTCTGCAGCCACCATTGGGGTGATGTGTTGGCATAGTTGAATATTTTTATTCTGAAGCATTTATTCTTTCTCCGTATGAGGGGTTTAAAAATGAAATCCAAGTAGTTTTAATTAATCCATGCTGCAAATAATCTCTGGTTTGGCATGCAATCCAGTCCTCTTCCTCCCTACTCCTGGACCTAGGTAATCCATTTGCCTGCAGGATAGTGTGAGCCAGGAATGTAGGTCTGGGCCCCAAGGTGACCTGTGATTGTCCTTCCAGGCCAGACTCCTTGGGTCAGGGAGATTGGGTGTCCCTCTGAGCCCACACCTCCTGCTTGGCAGTGGCTCAGCATCCTTCTGCTCCATGTCAGGATAATGAGGTGAGGGGCCCCGGGGGCCGAGCGCGCTGCCAGGACGGCTGTCAGCCCCTGACTGCTCGCCAGCCATCTGAGCAAGTTTGGCATTGTAGGTCGAGGAGAGGCTGGAAACTAGAATGTCATGAATGCTTACATGGTTCTGCCATCATCATCATCATTGTTATTATTATTTATTAACATTTGCACATCTGGTCAGGCCATGCTGTGGCTCGTGTGGAGGCAGGTCCTGCCAGTGGGATCTGACTCCATCCACAGGGCTGGGACAGTCCTGCAAAGTCAGGGAAACCTGCACAGTTGTGTAGAAACTTCTTAATAAAATTTAATGCTATTAAAGTTATTAATAGCATAATAGTAAATTCTATATGGTTTTAACAATTTATTTAATAATTTTCAAATGCAACTATCTAATGATTTACTATATAGGAGTTTGGGCTTTTTAAAGATTTCTCTTCTCCAATAGGTCAATAAGAACTTCCCACTGCATTCAGGTCACATGATTTAGATCCACATTTTCATTACAAAGACAAAAATAGACAACACTGTCGAAAAAGGATAAAATTAGTCACAGTATCTTGAGAGGGCCACAGCTTGATTTGGATTTTCAGATGTGCTAAGAGTTAGATTATCTCAGCAGCCGTTGACACTGGGAGAACTTTACCATTATTGGGAATCATTAGACAGAGGCTTTTTGGATCTGAGATTCTATCTCAAACATTCAGTGTTACACATTCAACATGTCTATATTTGGTCTGTAGGGCTAATTTGGTGTCATAGCACAGCAGTTAGATTGACACCAAATTTGTGGATTTAGAGAACTGCAGAATATGAAATTTTCCCCATTTTTCACTGGTGTCCCCATGAGGGAAATACCAGGGTGTGCACAGAACTGCCGCATGCAGTGTGGTTGGGACACCAGCCCCTAATGTGTCCTCTCACTCGTGGTGATTTGTCAGGAAACAGGACACAGAGGATGACATGATTCTTTTGTTACTCCAGTACTGCCTGCTAGGATAAATGGAATTTCAAAACAGCCTGAGTTTGCGACTACAGCCCTGGAATCTTCAATGGAGCATTAATTTAGGTACAAGTATGTCTGTGATCATGTTCCACCATAAAGTTACTCCAGCATGACTTGGTATTGCTCTTAAAAACTGTGTCAGACCCCTGCTCCAGTCCATCCTGTGGCTGCACAGGCACACATGCCAGCCCAGAGAAGAGGCAGAAATGACAGCCTGGGCTTGGGGAAAGCTGAGGTTTGGGAAAGGCGCCCATGGCTGCTTCTTCTGGTGGCAGTGCCAAGTTATGCTGTGTGACAGCCTTTGTGGTACTGAGCCTGCCTCAGTCTCCTATCTGTAAACCACAGAGAGTGCTGCTTTGTAGCCCAGAAGGGTGGTAGGAAAATAGAGTAGTCTCCAGTGCCTTGAGAATGAACATTGCTTTCTAAAAGTTAGAGATAAATGCCCTCCTGTTTCTCTGACATGAAAATTTGCAAAGGCTTTTTTTAGAATCCATGCCTTCGTCATAATAATTTCTTGATTTAGCTATCAGTCAGTTTTCGTCACTTTGCCATCTGGAATGAAAAGAAAGTGTAAGCTAAATCTGCCTTTCTTCATATTTCTCTTAAGGAAAATTGTGGGTAAAAAATATGTAATCATGAGAAAACAGATTAAAGAAGCAAAGAAGACAAAAAGCTTTATCCGAAGCACACATATGCATCTTTCCTGTAAACAAGCTATTTAACTGAGATAAACTTTTCTGTTTTTCTTCAAGGAGTGCTGTAAAGGTTCATGGACTGTGAACGACCCATCTTTCTCATGTTTTTCTTCTCGTGTTCCTTCCATTTCATCAGGACCACCTGGCCTTTTTGAAGCACCTTTCTGCCATTCTCAGATGCCCCAAAACAAGGGCTTATTGAAATAGTTTCTAATTTTCTCCTCATCTTTTCTGACTTGCCAATTGTCTGTCCATTTCCTGCTTCTAGATGAACAAGGTCATCTAGCATTATTTAGTTGCTAATGTATATATCTGTCCTGAGCCCCTGCAAATAAGGGGACAGATCTAGAAAGGACTAGGACATGATGGAACGTTTTATCCTTTCTGATGTTTGGGTTTGGGATTTTGGGGTCTTTTTCCTTTTTAGTTTTAGAAGCCTTTTAGCTATAGCCATGGTTCTCAAACTGTAGCTAAAGAAAAAAATGGCTGCAAACACTCAGCGGCTTCTTCACTTCATTTTCAAAGTGCTTTGAACAGGAGAGAAGTGGTTTGAGCTCTGTTTGTTTGTAGATACATAGACTTTGCTAGAATTCCCCTAGAACCTGCTAAAGTGGATTTGACTGCTCACTTATTGTAAATAATTTCTAAATTGAATGATGAAAAATAGATGTAGGGTAAAATACATTTTACTAGGAGGCTTTTAAAAATGCTCAGTTTGATGATATTCCCTTAAGAAGTTTCTACTGTGTCTTCCATGGAAGAGAACAGATTTCTGTCTCAGATTATTGCCCCTGAAGCCTTCTAAAATCAGTATGGTGCAATTTATATATAGGGCATGTCTCTCTGAGACCTTCTCTGGGTTAAAGGCCACAGAACTAAGATTTGTATGAGAATTGTAACCTCAATATACATGCTCCATTCTTCTCACATTTTGCTTTTCTTCATGCGGTGCAAATCAGATGCAAACAGGGAATTATTAGGAATAAATGATCAAGATGATAAAATGCAATTTCACTTGTTTCCTTAACAACCATGAACAGCCCCTAGGAATTGGGCTGGGGGATGCAATTTATACAGGCAAGACCAGTCCTGAGTTTTCTGTACTTTTGCTTGGGAAAGACCTTATGTTCTTTAAAAGAGATATACACTCTATTAATTTACTTTTTAACTCTGATGAAAGTATATGGGGGAGGGAGAAGGGGAAACTAAAGGAGAACAGACTAGGAGGAAGATTCAGTCCAATTTGTTTCAGGATCTACAATTTTGTCTCTCTTGATGGAGGACAGATGCTGTCAGATTATAGAGGCCACTGTCACTTGCCATTTGAGTTGCAAAGAGGGTTGCATGTGTAGTCTAATAATGATCTAAGGAGGACAGATGTAGCATTAGCTTCTGGTTGAAGCAGCCACTGTATTAATTTTCAAATGAGCAGCAGCAGCAGCAGATGGTGAGATGAGTCAAGGATGCAAATGCTTGTCGTGGGTAGGTTTTGTCTCCGTACAGGGCTGTGGCTGGGGCTGGGCAGAGCAGGCAGGGCCACCCCAGCTGGTCAGTCCTGGCCAGCTTGGAGGGATCCTCCCAGGGCTCAGCTGCCAGACACGGGCCTGACACCCGTTGTTTGTGCTGTGATGCAATGGGATAACTTTTATAGACAGTCAGCACATTTTTGATAATAACCGAGACCAACAGATGCATCATCTGTGGTTTCCTAGTTAGGTTATGAGTCTGTGGAAAACAAAGCACGTAAACTCAGGAAAATGTGCAAACTTGCTATAAACTCTAATCGCTGCTGTTTTGCTTTTTTTCTTGAAGGAGAGTGCTGAGTTTTTGCCTTTGAGATCTCAGTGGGAGGACATTTGGCAGTGCATCTTCTTTGTTAATCAGGACTATGGGAAAAACTGGGGGACACCTTTTGGCAAATGTGATTAAATGACCCATCCGGGATCTCATCCAGACAAACCAGGCATTGGTGGCACACCCAGCCCTTGGTGAGGCTCATGTTGATCAGGGCATCATTCCCTCAGCTGTGACAGAAGTTTGGTGAGGACAAATGGACGTGCAGTGGAGCCCTTAGTCATAAAATGTGGCTTCCCTGCCCAAGAGATACTGCTGAAGTGTGCTTAAGGTGGGTTGAAATTGTGCTTGCTGTGTAGTTTGAATATAGGGTTTTGTTCTGAACCCAATGGTCCATTTTTGTCTTATGGTATCCATCAGCTGACACAAGTGGGCAGTCACAGAGAAAATATGCTGAGGATGTAGGTAAAGTGCTTTTCTTCTCTCCTGTGGCCTGATAGGAAGTTTTTAGGTGCTGTAACAGTGAGGAGCTGGTGTGCTTGTGCTGTTTAGTCCCATGGCAGAGCTTTTTACAAACAATAAATGATCTTGACCTGAAGGAACGTAGCCAGACTCAGAGTGAGTGAGAGCCACAGGTAATGGTGGTATTTTGGACATATGTCCTCGGAGCTTAGAAATATTCTTGGAGTATGGAATCATAATTTTATTTTTTGTAAATACCACCTCTCTGTTGCAAAGGGCCAGGTGTGAGGGGGAGGATGGAGCTGGCACAGCTGGCCAGGCAGTGCCCATGCTGCTGCCAGGATATGTTCTGGCAGCTGCCCTGGTCTCCCATCCTCAGAGCTGCATTCTCCCACTGCTGGCAGGAGGAACAGACATTTGACTGTTTGTCTGCTTTGCTCCTTTTGCATAGGAATGAAGTTAGTGCCTTTTAGATGTTAATAACTAAAACACATTTTTTATTCTCTCTCTGAACTCATCCTGCTGCTTTGGTTAGTGAAACTGATCGGGAGGATGGGGAGGTTTTTGTACCATGGGAAAACGTTTGCAGGGTCTGACCCAAAGGTAGATAAAAAAACCAGCTGCAAGACCAGACATGGTGCAAGTGTTGGTCAAGAGGAATGTGAGGATTATTGCTGAGGGAATGCTGAAAGAAAGAGGGATTTCATGGGAGAGAGGGAGGCTACTTGGCAGGGAAAAGGGCGGCTGTTCCAAACATATGGGGCATCGTGACCAGATGTAAAAAAACTAGATAATGTCCAGAAAACAGAAAATTATGCAAGGGAAGTGCAAGCCATGGAGGTAATTTTTCCCTGGGATCTTGTAGGTAAATCAGTCTAGCACAGTCTGTATTCCAAAGAGGTGCAAGGCGGATTGGATAGAGGAGGAAAGGTGGCTGGAACAGCCTGAGAGAAAGGTGTTGACAGCAGTTTATTACTGTTTCTTAAACATATGTTTTCTGGTTTCATGATAAATAAAGAGCCATCATTAAAATGAAATCTCTGTAAAATACAAGTATTTGCTGCATGTCCAAGGTTGCAGTGAATTAGTTGGGCTTTAGTGAAAATGCGTGAGGTATGCCAGATAAAAACCCAAAGTTTTGAATAAGGTGGGTTTTTTTTTTTTCTTTTTTTTGGTTGCAAGAAGAAATATTTATTTATTTTTTGTCTTCTTAATATGTCTTGTTTTCTGGCTCATCAGTACTGCAGATGAAAATCACTATCTATCAATATTGACAATAATTCAGCTTTCCAATTGGTGTGTTTCAAATGGTATGCTGGTGACATGGTGACAACTTCTTACATGAGATTTGTGGGGTCTAAATCCAGTCACAAAAACTGTGCCAGAGCATTTGTGCTCCTCTCTTCAGCATGCTGAGTTTCAGGTCCCATCACAGCAGTGTTGCCCATGTCCTGCCAGAGCAACGAGCCTCTCGTGTGTACTGCTGCCATTATTTAAATCTCTCACCTCATTTCCAGCATTCCATGATAGAATATTTCAATGAGGTTTCTGTATTTTTTTAAAGGTGGGACAATGAGATTTTGTGACAAAATAGCATTTTGAATTCCAGTACAGTCTGTAGCTCAAGTGGCAAAATTTCGGTTGACTTATTGGACCAACTTATTATTAGTATATTCTTTAGCACCTCTTCTTTTCTAACAAGTGTATGAAAGTGGATTTGTTTGAATTCTGATTTTCTTATTGTAAGAAAATATGACTTAGTTTCAGGGACCTAGGTATTCACAATTTTCTGAAATGTACTTTCTGACTTCATCTTCTTTTAGAGAGAAAGTGTAACCTTTGATCACTTATTAACAAACGGAGACAAAGAAGGGCCTGCCTTGAAGGTTGCTCTGTGGAGCTCCATTAGCAAGTGTGGCTCCCACTCCTGGCTGGTCTCTTCCCTGTGTTTCTTCAGGGGGTTTGCTGCTTCCCTCCTTTGTAGCAGCCCCTGTCCAAGCCCAGAGGCACCTGGATCAAATCCAGGCTTCCAGCACTCTCTGTGCTTGGCATGGGAGGATTGCATTGGGAACCTTGGTCTGTCTCCTTTGGCATGCTGCAGAGCTGTGGTGAGTGAAGGAACTGAAAGGAATAATTTGCCTCAAGCTGGCTAAGCTCAGTTTTATTTTAATTTATTTTTTTATTTTTTTTCAGAAACTGTGAAGTTAAAAGTTTATTTAATTTGCCTGTCTTCACAGTAATCATGAAGGAGAACCAGAAGGAGGAAAAATCAGAGAGATATTGGTGCATTTCAGAGAATTAACCTGAGGGGTGGAGGGAATTGAAATTCCCCATTTTAGCTTTCCTACTTTATCACAGCTAACTGAATCCACTGTTGAAAGGCATATATTGCTGTTTTCAATATTTCATGCCTTTATGGATCATGTGTGTCATCTGTATCAGTGTGTACTCCTATTCACAGAAATTTTCAAAAGTCTGACAGAGAAAGCAGAACATGCTTCTTTCCTTGGGGAAAGCATCAGACAATAATCAATGTATGGCAGAAGTTACTCATTGCATAATGAACTCAGCAGTGAGAACTGTCGTAAAAAAGTGGTGTAGGACAGAAAAAAAAGGGGTTCTTTTCCATCTTCACATACAAATGTGAGGTCTTCTTTATCTATTCCTATAAAATGCAATATTATCTCATTTCTGGCTCTAATTTAGCACACTGGAAGTCTGGAGCTCCAGATTCACAAAGCAAAAGCTGTTCTTCGCTTGTACTGTTCATATGGATGACATGATCAGACTCTGGACTTGAAGAATTTTTAAGTTTGCTATTTGACATGGATAATGAAATTGTATTGCTCAGTACAGAAATACCAAATTATAATGTGTAGTTCCTACCATTGCCATATTTGTATTTCTTTGTCATTGTTTTGCTATTCTGTTTCTCCGTTCCATTAACATCCTTAATTTACTGTCTCACATTTCTTCTGGGTATGTAATTATTCATAACTTTGAAAGAAATTCTACCCTTAAAAGGGATCTGTGTTCAGCTGAGGGCCTGAGTGAAGAGCTCCCAAGGGGTGCTGCAGTGCTTCCCTTTGTTTTTACTACCACAGGTCCTTGTTTCTGGGTGTCTCAGCCTTATCTGAGCCCCATTTCCCCTGGGATTTGGAGACAGGCGCAGACTTTCACCTCCTACCGCAGGTTTTCTGTCTTCATCATCAGAGGGAACTGCTTTTCTTCTGTGGAATCAGAGCCTGTTCATTAATTCTGTAGTGGCTGCTTATCTTTTGTGGTTTGGAGAGAGGGAGGAGGTGAGATAATGCAGGAGCCAGCAGACAGGACCTGGAATGTTCTGATGGGACAAGTATCAGCTGATACTTTCAAAGATGGTTAAATACAAGAAATTTCAATTTCCTGCTGCAGAAGGGTAATGGGCATCCAAAAAGAAGACTCAACCTGAGTGCCCACAGAGAGCACAGAGGCAGAGGGTGAGACTTTCTCAGCCTGCTGGGTGTCCAGTGAGGGTGAAATCCGTGTTCATGTGCTCTACAAAGAATGTTACATTTATTTTAGGAACAAAAGAAATCTCATATGAAAGACATACTTTTAGGTAAAGTCTTGAATAGCTTTATAAAGTCCACTGCAAGTTTATTTAGTTATCAGCTCTTTTTTTTTTTTTTTTTTTTTTTTTTTTTTGGCTAGCATATTATGAGTTCCAGGTAGATAATTGGTACTTCAATAAAAATAAATGCCTTTGACAGTAATTAATTTTTTTCTCTTTTTTTTGTTCTTCTTTTGTTTCCTATTTCTTTTTCCTCTTTTTTATTTTTTCTTTTTTTTTCATTTTTCTTTCTCTGTTTTATTTTTAGTTCTTTTTTTTTCCTATGAGTCTGTGAATTTGCTGAAAAGCAGAAGTTCCTCTCCAAAGTCTGTAGTGTTGCCTAAACACTGGTCTGCACTTTAAAAAATAAACCCTTTATCCATCCACCCTTTGCTGAGGCATTACACCCCAGCATTGCTGTCACTCATTGCATGGCTATAGGATTTTTGGCATGGCTGGAGGATTCACTGATGGAGCAGGATTTTTGCCAGCTTGTTTCTTGTCCAAACAATCCTTAATGCCTTCCCACCTCTTGTTTTATCACCCAGGTATTGTAACAGTAGCATTTGGAGCTCTGATAGCTTTTTTGGAAAGCTGGTTTTGTGAAAGCCAATTCCTTGAGAACTGAGGCAGAGAGAGGAAGGAGAAAGAGGAGAACATGTGGATTGTGGCTGCAGTGATCCCTTGACATTCGTTGAGGTTGATTATAAATATGTATGAGACAGGAGGGGTTTTTAGTAGATGTCTTTTGCCTCTCTTGCCCCAAGCTATCTGGAAGGCATCTTTGTGACAGGCCAGGGAGTGCCAGATTTTAAACAAAATATGTTTTTTGCCAGTTTTTAGAGAGGTGTAATTAATTATTTTTATGCTAAAACATTCTAATGGAAATCCTTTTATATGTTTTACCTGCTTCATACTAGTTCTTCATCTCTAGGCCTTCGTTTACTGTTTAGGGTTCACCCCTTTTTAACACACTACCACTCTTTAATGCCATGGAAGTGAGTCAAAGTGATTTTGTATTTTTCTTCATAAAGATTTTTGTCTCCTTGTGGCTCTGCATTCATTGTAGTGTCCCTGATATTTATAGCTTTATAAAAAACAGCCATGGTTTCCTCAGCAGTTGTCTGTTATGAGCTTTTTAATAAAATATTCAGATTACAGCATCCAAAACTAAGGATGACACTATTTCAAGAGAAATGTATATAAACGTGAAGTTCACATTCTGCTTTTTATTTTAAATGAGAACAAATGTCTGGTTTCTACAGTGTTGCGTACCAATGAGGTTTATTTGAAAGATTAGGAGAGTCTCTATGTTTCAAGAAGTTTTTATATAGAAAAAGGTTGGCCTCAATATTACCCATTAATGCAGTCAAATTTGTTTCGGGAAGTCCTCTGGAATCATCCCCCATGCAACTAGGACTCAAAATGCTGATGTAGAATTTTTTCTTTCCTGGAAGTTATACTTCATGTAAATACACATCTCTCCACAAACAGAGGGGCAGCAAGGTGAAAATCTCTGGCCTGTATTATATAAAAGTCAGATTAGGTGATTTCTTGTAGTGAGTCTCTGTTCTAGCCTTCAACTTCTGCAAGTGACAAACTTAACAGAGAACAAAAAATATAAGCACTGAGAAATTTGATTCACCAGTGTTCATGGAACTGATCAATAGGATCTTATTAAAAATTGAACCTCAATTAAAATTAATATTTTTGTGATAGATTTGTATACTTATGTATTTTCATAAATGTATTTGTAACAGACATGCAAGCATGGAAGTGAAGTTACTCTGTGCTGCATGAACAAGACAATAATTAATAAACATATTTCCTGTCCTCCTTCCTGGACTTGCATTTCTTTTTCTTTAAAAGTTCAGTAGTGTATATTAGTTAACAACACTTTCAGGTCATTTGTGCTGTGGTATGATTAAGAAATACTGTAATTGCTAGGACTGACCAAGAACTGTCTGACCATTTTTCTAATGAGCTCATTCTTGTAATTTTTTCTGGTTTAAGCAACCTTGAAATCATGTGTGTGGTATAGAATCACCCCTATGATTTTTTTCTAATCAACTGGAAGTGAAAACTATATTCTTTTAAAAAATGGTTATAGACTAGTACCCGTAAACATAGATTTGGAATAATTGCATCATCGTGCATTTTTAGTCCCATTTGGTTTTAGTTCTGGTCTGGAACAAAATCTGCAGTGTGATGTAATTGCCTTATTCTGATTTTTTTTACCTTGGTGTATTCTGTTGCTGGCTTGTGTATATAGTTTTTATGTGCTGCCATTTGAAAAACTTTAAAACTCCTGAGAGCTGGTCTTGGAAACCCTTTTGGATTTATCATTGTTTTTTTATTTGTGCATGGCAATTACAGCAGCCCATTAGGGGCCTATAATTCCTATTGAGCATAGAATGGACTTCTCATCATTTAATATGGAATGTGATTTTGCTCCTCAGTCAAGCTAAAATCAGCTTACTGTTGTGATTACCATCCCTGGGCTCCACCCTGCCTTTCACCACCTGCCACTTACCAGTAATTCCTTTGGCAATGATAATACAGCCCAAACTGTCAAATAAATTGGCCCCTTTTTCGGAGCCTTTTTCTGATTATTATTCTTTCTTTTTGTGGTGATGTCAGATTTCCAAGGGTAATCTCTCACTGGAGGAGTATGTTTTTCTTTGGGACTTGCATCACCCACTCCTTTTGAGTCTCCATTTAAGAAATAATGATTGCTTACTGAAAATATGTAGATTTTCTGTTATTGAGTTCCATTTTTTTTTTTTTTTCGTGAGCCCATCATCACATTTCTAGGAAGGAGAAAATGAGATTTTTTTAATTCAGAAAATCAACCAAGGATTGACAACAGGGAAACTTGTTTCTTCCCCTGAACGTACAAGTTTATATGTTGCCATCTTGGAAAAAAGAGTTTTCAGTACTTTATTTCAATACACACCATGGCAGTATTTCTGTTCTTTCCTTAAGCAGCAAAAGTACTAACAGAGGAAAGTATGCTTTTAAGATATGTGGAGTGTTTCTTGCTATCTGGGAACAGTGTTTCCCTTCTTTCCTTTTGGATGTTTGACATCAGTGCATATATGAAGTGAAATTCAAAAATTTCTTCCTTCACACTTTGATATTTATGATGCTATTAACTCCCACAAAAGAAAATACATCCCTAATTTAGTCCTGCTAGAAACAACGTCTAAGTGTTCATGTCTAGCATTTTTTTTAACAGCTGCTAACAATTTCACACTAAAATTGTGAATTACTATTTATGTCTGCTTGCCTGAAGTGCCATACACCTGTGAGCTTTCCAAGGCAGGAGGAGCAAGTCTGGC